>JAJPUD010006284.1:0-16621 GCA_023553655.1 Myrmecobius fasciatus | reverse complement strand
TCTCTCTCTCTCATGGGGAGGGCAATTAGGGTTAAGTGACTTGCCCAGAGTTACAGAGCTGGGCAGCTTTGAACTCAGGTCCTCCTGACTCCATAACTGGTGCTCTATCTACTGCACCAACTAGTTGCCCCTTGAATTTATTCTCAAACTCAACATATTAGATGATTTTGTAGAATAAGTTTTTCCCCCCCCACTTTTAAAAATCTGTGTTACAAGGGGTAGCTTATCAAAGAAAGGTATATTTGGAAATGAATGCAACATAAAAAACCAAAATGAATTAATTAAAAAATACTTAAAAAAAAATAGGAGAGTGGGGAAAAGCTGAATTAGAGGTAACAGGGAGCTAATTTGAATGACTATCAACATACTAAACACATATCAACATATAAAGCACAGTGCTAAGCATGGAAGATACGAGGAAAAATTGAAGTCACTGACCTTGAAGAGATAACATTCCAATAAAAAGATAACATGTATATGTCAATCAATCAATATTAAGCCCCTGCTACATGCCAGGCACTAGGCTAAGCACTGAGAATATGAAAAAAGTAAATGACAGTCACTATTCACAGTGAGTTCACAATATGTGATAACATGCAAATAAATATATACAAACAAGCTTTAAACAGAATAAATAGTTAACAGAGAGGGTAGGAGAATGAAGAGTTTGGAAAGGCTATAAAAGATGGGATTTTATATTTACAGCAGCTCTCTTAGAACAAAAAAGCTGTAAATTGAGAGGATGCCCATCAACTGGGGAATGACTCAATAAATTGTGGTATGTGTTTGTGATGGAATATTATTCTCTGGGAAATAAGCAGCATGCTCTCAGGAAAAAAAAAAAAAAAAACCTGGAAAGTCCTCCATGAACAAATTGAAATGTACCGTATATAAAGTAACAGCAATGACCTGGGACAACCAACTGTGTTTTGGACGTGTTGAGTTTAAGATGTCTACTGGACATTCAATTGAAGATGTCTGAAAGGCAAGTAAAAGATGTGAGAATGGAGGTCAGCAGAGAGGTTGGGACAGGAAAGGTAGATTTGAAAATTAACAACAAAGAAATGGTTATTAAATGCATGGAGGCTAATAAGACCATCACTTGAGATAGTAGAGAGAAGAAAAGGCCCAGAGCAGAACCCAGTGAGATAGAGGCCATGAAATGGATGAGAATATCGAAAAGATGACTGCAAAGGAACAGTCTGATAGAATCAGTAAAGAGTGGAGCACCAAAAACCAAGAGATAAAAGTATTTTGAGGAGATCAAATGTCAAAGGCTGCAAAAAATTCACTGACAAAAAGCCACTGGATTTGGTAATAAGAGATGATGGGTAACTTTTAGAGCAGTTTCAGTGGGATGAGATTGGAAACCAATTTATAAAGGATTAAGAAGGAATTGAGAAGAAAGTGGAGACTACAAACATTTGAAAAGATTTATGACAATAGTGGGGATGGAAACATTAAGTGAGGGTTTCTTAAGGATGAGGAGAACACTGGAATGTTTGTGGGCAGTAGGAAATCAGCCAGCAGAGATTGAAAATATGTGATAAAGTGGAAATGACATAAGGGGGAAGGAAAGATGGAATAGGATTGCTTAAGTAGGAAGACAAATTAGTTTTGCTAATGATACCAAGAGCGAAGGACCATGTGAATTTATATATTTTCTGTATTTATGGTGTTTGTATTATTTATTATGTACACAGAAGACAGGTACAAAATTGATACAAAGTCATCTTAAAGAAGTAAGCATTAGCTGTAATCAAGAAAAGCTTCTTACAGAGAAAATGGTGTTTGGGTTAAGTGAAACTTGAAGGAAGTCAAGAATATTTCTCAGCATTTCAAGCAACCTCACAACCTAACGCTAGGCACTTACTTGAGTCGAGTCAAACTGCCCTTCTTCCTTTTCCTCACATATATTGTCTCCTCTTCTGTGACACTGCACAGGCTATCTTCCATGACTGGAATGTGTTTTCTCCTTACCTCTGCTTCTGTGAATCCTGAATTTCCTTTAAAACTCAGCTACAACTGGGACTTCTACATAAAGCCTTTTCTGATCCTTTCCTCTTCCCCAGCTACTACTATCTCATTACCTTGTATTTATTTTGTATAAAATTTAAACATGTATTGTCTCTCCAGATAGAATATAAGTTCCCTTGGGACAAAAATTGTTTCTTTTTTTTTTTTTTTAATCCCTAGCTGTGTTTGGCACATATTAAGTGACCAATAAATATTTGTTAATTGAGGTTTTCAGAAGACCTGGCTTAATTAAGTGAAAACACAGAATGTACATTTCCTAACAAAATTGCTTGGAGGAGTATTTTCTTATGTGCTTTGACACTCCAAGCTCTAAAGATATTCCCTATTCTAAATGGTAGTGTTATTTAATACATCAAGAAATCAAGATCTTTTTCTCTTATTCCTGGTCAAGGGGAAAGAAGACTTTTTAGTAACTTTAAGTTTACTGGAATTTAATAAGTAAAATGTTTCCTGCCAATATTTTCCCAAACTTAAAGTATTTTTATTTTCCTTTTAAAAAAATGCCATATCAAATTCCATTTGTATCTAAATTAAGATGAGTAATTCTGGTATCACAGACTCCTAAATTTATCCAGGTTCTCTAAAACCACTTCAAATTATTCTCCCTAAAACTCCTTCTCCCTTTGTTGAAAATAACAATTAGATGCATATTTAAATTTGTATTGTTTCAAGTTATTTCTATTTTTATAATTCTCTGAAATGACAATGTCTGAAGCCACCCCAAAATTTCCTCTAAAATCTTGGAGAAAGCATTATAATGCAGATTTGTTGCCATTTTAGATATTTATTAGTTGGTAATGTAAAATTATCTATTAGAATTAGGTCATTCTAAAACTATAGAAAAACTCAACAGATGTATAATCCTGAATTTAACCTCAAATAAAATAAAGTGTAATATATATGGGCTTTATTTACATATAAATGAACTTCCTTCAGTGAAATAAAATGTTATAAATAAAAGTGCTAGACATAAGAGGTTAACTTTGGTGAAAGTTGTTGATAATCTTCATCAAAAGCAGGGTAGGGAAATCAGATGTAGAAATAAATATTTATTAAGCACTTTTGTGACGGGGACTTACAAGAAACTTAATTAATTGATAAAAATGACTTGCACCATTTTAGGTCAAGACCATTGATTTCACTAGTTTAAAGAATTTGAGGAGTCTGTCTACTAATGCAGATCAACTGCATTAGTTCAGCAACTTAAAAGTCTTAAAGTTACCTGGGGGCACTGAGAGATTAAGTGATTTGCCCAGGGCCAGACAGTATGTATCAGAGATGGGACTTGAACCAGGTCTTCCTGACTCTAAGGTTGGTCCTCTATCCACTATGTCATGCTAATCTGAAATGCATAAAAACATCAAATATGGAAAACAGGTCCAGTTCCTAATATCATAGTTATGGATTTTGGGGATGTTATGGGATAAAATTAAAGCCAAACAAGAAAAAAAGATACTCATTATTTATAATGGTAAAATACAAATGCTATTTTCCTTGCAAGTTTCCAAGATTTCCTTTATCCTACTTTGCTTCTTTTATAAACCTTATTCCCTCTTCTCTTGATAGCCATAATATCAAATCATTTCTGATCTACATGTTTTCATAGTTGTCTAGTTCAACAGATCAAAATACAAAATTGACTAATAAGCATTTAATAAGCACCTACACTATGTACCAGAAACTGTACATATTATTTTCATATCTGCTAAGATAACTGGAATATGGACTCATTCCATCTATTCAATCTATCACAACATAAGCTCCTTGAGGGCAGGAATCTGTTGTTGGTTTTTGTCTTTGAATCCTCAAAACCTAAGCAGTCCAGCATATTATAGGCACTTAAATATCTATTTAAAAGACTGATTTGTGGATCTGGTTAGAAAGTCCCACTGGTTGTGGTGCAGTGGATAGAGCACTAGCCCTGAAGTCAGGAGGACCTGAGTTCACATCTAGTCTCAGACATTTAACATTTCCTAGCCGTGTGACCCTGGGCAAGTCACTTAATCTCAATTGCCTCAGCAAAAAAAAACAAAAACAAAAAAATAAAAGAAAGTCCTACTGGTTGTCAGTCATCCTTATTAAAAAAGTTGCATACCATCAGATCTAGATATGCCTCAATTCTGAACCACACTCACTACTACTTCTAACTCCTTTCAAACCTCAAAATCTCCTCATCTCAGGTAGCACCTCCTATATACCATTTTTCCTGACACTTCTTCCCATTATTTTGTTACTGTGTGTGGTTTTGTTTTTATATATGTGTTAATATTCCTTCAAGGCAGGGACTGTTCTGTTTTGGTCTTTAGATATCTCAGTACATAGCACAAAGCCTTATATACAGCATATGTTTTTGAATGAACAGGCTGACTAGGAAAATGAAATTTGATAGAGGCAGTTAGGTAGTGTCATAAATCTGTATATGGTATATGGTCTATAGTCAGGAATACCTGAATTTAAAACCTGCTTCCAGACACCTATTAATCTGTGAAAGGTTTAATTTACTTGACTGTAATATGGAGGTAATGAGTGTACCAACCTCCCAGGATACACCTTGAGAATCAAATAAGGTATCTGTAAAGCATTGCCTGACACATAATAGGTGATTAATAAACGCCTTATTTCTTTTCTCATCAATAAGTAAAGTTCTACTAGATCTTTAAAAAACAAAATCGTATGGATTATGATCAATATGATGCACACAAACACATTATATGGCAGTTATGGTCTGACAATATTATTTATAAATAAGATTTGGGTGCTTTTGGGCACTACAAACTAAATGCTAGTTAGGGAGAGGCAGATTTTGGCCAATATGTGGAAAAACTTCCTACAAATTAGTGTTATCTAGAACAATGGGCTGCTTCATCCCTAAAAGTCTTTAACTGGAAATCAGATTATTACTTAAGGATGAGATCTTGTAAAAGAGAAAAATATTTGAGTACAAGTTAGTATAAATGATTTCTAGAGTCTCTTCAAACAGATTCTGCGAAATGAAAATGTTTAGTCTGAAAAAAGGATAATAGAGGATATATGACCATTGTCTTCAAATATCTGAGGGGTATGAAGTGAAATATACTGAATCTCCCAAAAGTCTTAGTGTGGTTTTAGGTTATTAAAGGTTCAAATTGCTCTAAAATTTTGGGGACACTTTTGGATTAACAAAATACAAAAACCATTTCATAATAACTGCAAATCAAAAAAATCAGTATGGTATAAATGAAGAAAATCGGATTTAGTTAGAAAACCTGAGCTCAAATCCCAGTTACATAAAGGAAGAAACTGAACAAAAAAGTTACAGCTAAATTATCCCTAAGGTTCCTTCTAGCTTTAAATTCTATGATCATGTATTATTGCTAGGGGAAGTTATTTAGCCCATGAGATAGAAAGCTGGTCTCAAAGTTGGAAAACAAGGATTCAAAACCCATTTTTGATATATCCTTGAAAAATGAAATCTCTTAATGATCACCAATGACAAAAGAAGTTCCTTCCTTCCCCCACAATAAATTTCCTGTACCAGTGAAAAATCACAAATTAACATCATTTATGTAATTTTATTTATTTTGTTAAAAATTTCCCGATTACATTTTAATTTTACTGTAGAAAGTGACTTTTAAAGTCTCTTGCTTGGATGGAAATAATAAAAATCTACTGTTCCCTAATTTTGTAATCACTGTGCTAAGCAGGGTTATCTTTTTTTTTTTTTTTTAAATAAGTCACTGATAAATATCAGCAGAACATGGCCAGATAAAGAATCCTGTGGATACTACTAAATAAACTTTCTTCATGGATGGTGATTAATCAACAGTCTCTGCATAGTTATTCAACCAATTATGAAACTACTCAAATGGATCATAGAATGAGAACTGGAAGGCTCCTTCATCCATGGCCACATTCTTCAACTCTTACATGCATTTTTTCAAATTATGCATATTTTTATGGAGGACAAGAAAACTGTCACTTGAACATGCAATGCTAAATAATAGCACTTAAGCTGATTTAAAAAAACAAAAGAAAACAACTTCCTTCTATGCCAACTGAAGGAGTCCATTATTCAACTCATGATTCTGTAAGTGTACTTCCAGATTCCATTAGAGCTAACAGTCCAGATGAGCTTAGCATTCTCTTAAATATGTAAATCAGTTTGCATAACAGAAGATCCCTAACTACTGAAATGATTTCAGAATGTCTTCCTCCATTAATGATGTTTTTTTTCTTACTTTTTAAAATCACATAAAATTTAATTAAATGTCAAATGACATAAAATAATTTATTGATCCTATGTCTAGTTAGTACTTCTGAATCACTAATCTTCAGGTCACTGGCAGGAATGTCATTTTGACTTTGGACCTCTGAGGAAGAAAAAAAAATTTAATATGGGAAAAAAATGATTTAAGACAAAAGTTACAAAGAACAAAGTCATGTTTATAGATGGCAAGGGAACAAGTGCTGCAAATGTTTTGAGTCATAAATTCTATTTTATGTTCTAATCTGAATCTGTATTATTGAATTTGCATTTAATCTAAAAACCATGAGCAAAAATTATAAGTATTAAAAACTATTTATGCTCCAACTATAATACTCGAGATGGGATTTTATCAGTGTAGTAGAGCAGATGCTCCTTCAGCCTACTTAGACTTATGTGTATAAAGCACAATATATGTTTTTTGTATTGCTATAGCCAAAAAAAAAAAAAAAAAAAAATCTACTGGGTAATGCTAACTTTCTGTTAATAAGCCTTTTCACATTTAGCTAGGATAATTCTTGGATGACAGATACAACGTTCACTGCCAAACTGTACTTGAAGCATAAACAGCCTGCTACAGCTTCCATTCTGCTGGCAAGGTGTTTGAAAACTCAGGGTCATACACATCCATGCCAGGAAAGGACACACAGCAGAATAGGACTTTAGTTTTGATAGTCTATGAAAAGGCAGAACAATTTAAAGGGGAAAAGTTTTCTATGTATATTTGACATATTACTTGCTTTCTCAAAGGGTAGAGAATGGGTGGGAGAATTTGGAAATCAATTTTTAAAAAAATATTTAAAAGTATCCATGTAATTGAGAAATATTTAAACAAAAATATATTAAAAAAGAAAAACAATTCAAATGAGCATTTCAATCCAAACGATATTTAAGTGCTTACTTTTTACAAGGCACCAGGCCAACTGTTAGAGGTACATAAAGTAAAAAGTCCCTGTACTAGAGGAGCTTATAAGCTTTAGGCTAAAATGTTATTAGTTTATTTACAAAAGAGACAAATCAGTCCCATCTAAAGTTTGAAAAAAAAAAAAATTCAGACCCGGGATTAAATATATTGGCTCCCTAGAATTCAAAGCTTGACTGTTTTAAAAGTATACTTTTAAATGGGTTTCAGGTTTTGTTATAGCTAAACCTTTTCCAAGTATAATACCAATTCATTTTGTTTCAAATAATCCCTTAATGATATATATTTAGACAAGGTTGTTGAAGAGGTATTCCCAATAAAACTAAAATTCAGGAAACAACAGATGTATTCAGAATATCTAACATCTATGTTAACATCTAACAATAAAATTCAGGAAACAACAGATGTATTCAGAATATCTAACATCTATGTTAACATCTAACAATGATATAGCTGATTTCATACACTAAGCAGGACTTCTTAATTACCCTTTCCATGAAATGTCATTGATTTACCAAGAAAAATGAAATGATGGTACAAGTAGAATACTACAAAACCACAGAATTGAAGTCAGCAATAAAATTCATCTTAAGTACCAGTCTTATGCCCAAATCACATTTCTACTTTTGTAATACAAATTCAATATTAACAACAACTCAAATTTATATAGTGCTTTAAAGTTTACAAAGTACTTTTCCAAAACAATTCTGTGAGGTGATTGGTACAAATATTATCACCATTGTCTCCATTTTTCAAATGATGAAAGTGGAGAGCAAAGAAATAAAATGATTTGTCCATGGTAATGCATGTAATTAAGTGTTGAAAAAGGATGCAAAATCAGGGATCACACACAAAAAAATCAGGAGTCAGCTAATTTTTTCCAGTTATCATTTTACCTTCTTGACCTCTATGATGCAATTAATTATAAAATTCTAAAGTAATTTGATTATAATATACCCTACTATAAACCAAAGCACATGGATTATAAGTAAAAATCAAGAGGCATTTAAAATTTTAAAAGATTTTTCAAATTAATTAGTCAACAAGCATTTATTAAATGCCTACTATATGCCAGGTATTCTTCAAAGCATTCAGGATACAGAGAGAAGAAATAAAAATAAACAAAAAACAGTCCTGATCTCAAGGGGCTAGTCTGCTTCTTCCCTTTTCTAGGTTTCACAGATAATTTTTTTTCAAACAGATCTTACAGATCTATAATCTTCATCTCCATTGACAATTTCTTAACAGTTGACTCAAATCATTCAATCCTTTTTTATCCTATGTAACTTGTGTTTATGTTTTTTCATAAATCATTCCTAATGGGAACAAAGATGAAGAAAAAGGAGGATGTGCATCTTCCTCAGGGGGGAATCTTCCTTTCAGGTCTTGTAACATTATGTAAATGCATATATAGCTTGAGTTATCACTCAGTCTCATTCTATGACTAGTCTACTCCCTTTTTCCATCATGGCAATCTTTCCAAATTTAAACTACTTTTGAGGAAAAAATTTAAGAAATATGACTTTACTTGGCAACAAAAGTCTAGAGCTACAACTGCAGCTTTGCAACAACTAAGTTTTACTCACCAAAAAAACTCGTTAAAATATACCTACCCAGAAATCTCAAAATTATTGCCATTAAAACTTATGGTGCTAAATGGCCCCTACTAAAATGTTTTTTTTTTTTTTTCTTCCTGTGTTGTATGTAAGATATGTCTCTATAAGCTTGTAAGTTCATAAATACAAGGATATATAATATATATCTACAAATCTCAATGTATCAATAGCAATAAGTTTATGCTTTTAAAAACCATATATATAACAAGAAATAATAAATTCTTCTATATTAACAAATGATTTGGGGTTTTTTTCCAACTAATGAAGTCTCACTTTAGATTTGGAAATTTTCCTAACCAACTTTGCTTGATCAATTACATTATGTTCAGTAACTTATGGAATTTTATAATCATTTAGTGAAATATTTTCACTAATATAGAGTATGAATAAAAATGTAATGAGATTGAGTATTAAGCAGATACACTGGGAGATATAATCTAATAAAGCTTAAGCCACATTTGCAATTACTATCTAAACCAGTTAGATACAAATGATCTTAGTCTTTTAGCGTCATACCTCTGAGTAAAAAACAATTACCCAGTTGATTTACTACCTTATCCACCAGATTCAGTGACTTGGCTATTTTCAGAAACTAATTTGGCCTCCCCAAATTAGAAAGATACTGAACTGGAGTCAAAGAACTTTGGTTCAAGCTCTGATACTACTTAATGTGACATTAGCTAAGTAACAACTACTTTGGGCCTCATCTGCAAAATGAGTGAGTTAAATTATATAAACTCTTAGGCACCTTAAAGCTCTTAAAAAAAAAAAGTCCTTTAAAATTTTAACTTAAATCATTATACACAGCAACAACAAGACTAAGCTATGATCAATTCTGATGGATGTGGCTTTCTTCAACAACGCAATGATTCAAACCAGTTCCAATTGTTCAGTGATGAAGAAAGCCAACTACATCCAGAGAGAGGACTGTGGGAACTGAGTGTGGACCATAACATAGCATTTTCACTCTTTCTGTTGTTTGCTTGCATTTTGTTTTCTTTCTCAGTTTATTTTTTTCCTTCTTGATCCAATTTTTTGTGTGTGTGCAGCAAAATATTGGATTTAACATATACTGTAACATATTTAACATGTACTGAACTACCTGCCATCTAGAGGAGGGGAATGGGGGGAAGGAGGGAAAAATTTGGAACAGAAGGTTTTGCAAGGGTCAATTTGAAAAATTACCCAAGCATATATTCTGTAAATAAAAAGCTTTAATAAAAAAATAAAATTTTAATTCAATAACTAAAAACTTCCAACACTTGAATATAGATGTAGACTCAAGACAAACCCCCGAGATAATCTAAAGAATGTTTATAGAACAGAATTGTCACTAAAGTAAATACAGAACTTCCCAAAGTACTCCTTAAGAGAAAAAACTTATCATTTTCTATATACAATTTCTATTATTTTTGTTTTTTAAAAAAAGTTTTAAAATTTTAATCATATTTAAATGTTTTTAATTTCTTTACAATCACCTTTATTCCCTTTAAAAACTGTTTCAAAAATCCAAAGAGAAAAGAATAATTTTATTGGATCTATACATACAACCAAGTAGAATGTAAATAACATGCATATTCATTTGTTTCTCGATGCAAATCCCAGAATACCAAGATGACCATTGGAAATATACCTAATTCTTCTGAATTAATTTTCTAACGTCTGGTCTTGATTCCAGGTCCAATTCCAAAATAATGGGAAAATAGATTCAAACAAGCATAATAAAAGTTATGTTTTAGAACTTATTTCCTGCACTAGTAGAAAGGCAGATTACTAGAATACAATAGAACCAAAACTCACAACCCAGGACACTATTAGCAGTGTGACCTTGGCAAGGAATTTACTCTTTTTGTCTCAGTTATCTTATCTGAAAAAGAGATAACAACCTCCTTTCTCAAGTAACTGTAGCATCAACAAGTATTCAGCAAACCATACAGCACTATGTATTTCAACTAGGCTATTAATAATGCAAAACTTGCATTCAAAAGCCTGAATTAGAATACTGAACTTGTAGTCATAAGATCTGGATCTACCACTAATTTTTTATATGACCCTGAATTTCCTCATATTTGACTCAAATAAGGGGGTTTGTACTATAACATCTTTTTTTTTTATTAAAAGCTTTTTATTTACAAAACATGAGTGATTTTTCTACATTGACCTTTGCAAAAACTTTTTTTCCAAGCTTTTCCCCTCCTTCCCCCAACCCCCCACCCCTAGATGAAAGGTAATCTAATACATGCTAAATATGATAAATTATATGACAAATCCAATATATGTATACATATCTATACAGTTATCTTACTGCACAAGAAACATCAGATCTAGAAAGAGAAAAAAAAAAAAACAACCTAAGAAGGAAAACAAAATGCATGGAAATATTCACAGAAAGCATTAAAATGCTGTGTTGTGATCCACACTCAGTTCCCACAGGCCTCTCTCTGGATGTATATGACTATCTTCATCGCTGAACAATAGGAACTGGTTTGAATCACCTCATTGTTGAAGAGAACCATGTCCATCAGAATTGATCATCATATAGTCTTGTTGCTGTGTATAATGTTCTCCTGGTTCTGCTGATTTCACTCAGCATCAGTTCATGCAAGTCTCTCCAGGCCTCTCTGAAATCCTCCTGTTGGTCGTTTCTTACAGAACAATAATATTCCATAACATTTATATACCATAATTTATTCAGCCATTCTCCAACTGATGGGCATCCTTTCAATTTCCAGTTTCTTGCCACTACACAAAAAGGGCTGCCACAAACATTTTTGCACATGTGGGTCCCTTTCCCTCCTTTAAGATCTCTTTGGGATATAGGCCCAGTAGAAACACTGCTAGGTCAAATGGTATGCACAGTTTGGTAACTTTTTGAGCATAGCTCCAAATTGTTCTCCAGAATGGTTGGATCCGTTGACAGTTCCACCAACAATGCATCAGTGTCCCAGGTTTCCCACATCCCCTCCAACAGTTATCATTATCATTTCCTGTCATTTTAGCCAATCTGACAGGTGTGTAGTGGAACCTCACTCAGAGTTGTCTTAATTTGCATTTCTCTGATCAATAGTGATTTGGAGCACACCTTTTCATGTGACCAGAAATAGTTTCAATTTCTTCGTCTGAAAATTGTCTGTTCATGTATTTTGACCATTTATCAATTGGAGAATGGCTTGAATTCTTATATATTTGAGTCAATTCTCTATATATTTTAGAAATGAAGCCTTTATCAGAACCTTTGGATGTAAAAATGTTTTCCCAGTTTACTGCTACCCTTCTAATCTTGTCTGCATTCATTTTGTTTGTACAAAAACTTTTTAACTTGATATAGTCAAACTTATCTATTTTGTGATTAATGATGACCTCTAGTTCTTCTTTGTTCACAAATTCCTTCCCCCTCCACAGGTCTGAGAGGTAAACCATCCTACATTGTTCTAATTTGTTTATAATATCATTCTTTATGCCTAGATCATAAATCCATTTTGACCTTATCTTGGTATATGGTGTTAGGTGTGGGTCAATGCCTAATTTCTTCCATACTAGTTTCCAATTATCCCAGCAGTTTTTGTCAAATAGTGAGTTTTTATCCCAAAAACGGGGGTCTTTGGGTTTATCAAATACTAGATTACTATTGTCATTGAGTATTTTGTCCTGTGAACCTAACCTATTCCACTGATCCACTACTCTATTTCTTATCCAGTACCAAATGGTTTTGGTGACCACTGCTTTATAATATAGTTTTAGATCTGGTGCAGCTAGGCCACCCTCATTTGCATTTTTTTCATTAATTCCCTTGAAATTTTTGACCTTTTGTTTTTCCAGATGAATTTTATTGTTAATTTTTCTAGGTCAGTTAAATAATTTCTTGGGAGTTTGATTGGTATAGCACTAAATAAATAGATTAGTTTAGGTTGTACTATAGCATCTTTTAGGTCTTTCAAGTTCTAACATGCTAGGATCTATAAAAATATTCTACAATGTTATTGTTACTGTTCCAGTTAATAGTTTTTTTTTTTAAATCTGCTCCTATGAATTATTGGATACAAAAATATCAATATAAAACATGCATATACGTATCTGCACAAGAAGCCAAAGTGAATACAATTACCTCCCCTCAAATCAAAGTTAGACAAATTATCCAAGTAGTTATTTCATTCTTGTTACAAACCTAATCTATTGCCTCATTTTTCCTACTAGCTGGATAGAAAATTACTCACTCTGATTTTCAAAAAACCATCTCCAAGAAGCAGGCATATTCTTGGAGTTTTCCCAAAGAAACGGGAAGCACTTTTCTACTTTGATTCCTTGCATGTGTAAGCCTCATAGTCTCAGCCACTTACCTGCTAGTCATCTTTAAGTCCCACCCACTCTCCTTCAGTTTCCCTGCGCTTTGTGTCAATCAAAGCCCTAACTCTCTTTCCAGCTAGCTGCCGTGGTGGCTTTTTTTAGTGCCAACTAGGCCTCAGCATCCCGACCTGCAGCCGCAGCAGCAGTTGCAGATTCTTATCAAAACAACCGACAGCCATGCTTTAAGAAGCGGTTCGGTGGTGCGGTGTTTTTGTTATTTTTTCCCCCCTCTCCTTTTCACGGGACCAAAAAAAAAAAAAGTTGTGGTTTTGTTGTTGTTAAAAGTGTTTGCTGCTTCCGTGCTTGTTTGGGGGCGGGGGGAAAGGAAGAGGGACAGAAATTTCACCTAAGGTTGAGAAGAATTAAAGGAAAAGGAGCTCGAGGTGGAGAGGGCACTAAGGGAGGAGGAAGAGGTAGCAGTAGGGGAGACGGAGGTGGCAGCGGCGTCATCCTAAATCCCCATCACGGGGGAGAGGGCGTGTGTGTGCCCCTCGACCCGGATGGGTCAAGGATGGGAAGTTTCGGGGAAAGATAACTTCTCCCGAGTGAACGGCTGCTCTTGGAGGGGCAATGGGGGGAGGGGCAAGAAGGGGAGCCTCGGTGCCCGGGAGCCCCGCGAGGGGAGCCCAGCCCAGGGCGCCCACTCGCCCCGGCTCCCCTCCCCCTCCACTCCTATCCCCCACCTGCCCTTCCCCTCCGGTCCCAGCCCTTCCCGCTCGGGCTGCCACAGGGATCCCGCTTTCAAGCGCTTACCTCTCGGGGTTTGCCTCCTTCCTCCGCCTCCTCCTCCTCCCTGTGAGTGCAGCGGGGTCTGACCTCTGGAACCACCATACCAGTCCCCCCAGCTGTCGCCGCGCCGCCGCCGCTGCCGCCGTCGCCGCTCCCGCCTCAGCTGCCGCCGCCTCAGCCTCAGCCTCCCGCTGCTCTTTGTTCCCTTTGAGGGCCCCGAGGCCGCCCGCCCTGAGCCTGGCCGCCGCCGCTACTCCTTCCACCAGCACCTCCCCTCCGCCGCCGCTTCTTCTTCGCCACCGCCCTCTTCGCCTTCCCCACCGCCGTCTCCTCCTCGCCGCCGCCGCCGCCGCCGCCGCCACCGCCGCCTCCTCCTCCTCCTCGCCCCCCTCGTTTTCATTGAAAGCAAACAAGCATCATGGCGGCGGCCGCCTTCCCCAGCCAGCGAGAGCCCACACTGCGGCCTCGGCTCCCAACATCCCCGCCGCCCATTGGCCGCGGGCTTTGGACGCGACCATTTAGTGACCAGCTCGGGGAGCAACACAACAAACACCTCTGCTTCCTCTCCTCCCCCCGCCAAAGGGCTGCAGTTGAGCTGGCCTGCCCCGTTTGCTCTCTCCCTTTCTTTTCTCTTCCTCATCTTTTCTTGCTCTCTTTTCTCTCTTTCTCTTCTTCCTTCTTCTCCCACTTCTCTTCTCTTTTCTCCCTCTCCTCTTTTCTCCCTCTTTTCTCTCTCCTCTTTTCTCTCTCTCCCCTTCCCAACCTTCCCCCCATTTTCCTTCCCTTCTCTTCTCTCCTGTCCTGTTTTTTTCTGTCTTCTCCTCTTCTCCTGCCCTCCCAGCCTTTTTTTCTTCTCCTTTTTCTCTTATTCCTTCCCATCCTTCTCGTTCTTTCCCAGTCCCCATACTCTAGTATGGCAAAAAATGTAACAACTGACTCTCATAAGGACAATAACTTTCACTACCTACTTTATTGTGTAGCCTGACATTTAGTAGGTACTAAATAAATGTTAATTGACTACTGTTGACTGGAGAAAATACTTTGTAAACCTGAAAGCTGTATATAAATGTAAATTATTGTTATTACTTCCTTTTATCCCCGTATTCAGATTATTTGTAGTAGTCTATAGGCCCCAAGGTCATTCCTTCTTCTTTATTTAAAGGGACCTCACAAACTTCCTTTCTTTGGGTATTTCTGCCTTGATCTTTGGGTCTTTAATATATGTTATTCTCTTACAAACACAGACCTTCCACTTTATCAACTTTTACTCCAAGAACTATAATTTTTCTTCACCTCAACTGCACAAAAAAGTCAAACTTTCATCTCCAAAAATCTTACCAACTTTATGATCTAGAACTCTGAAATTCCTCTTTCCAATCATAACTTCCTATCCTCTTCCTAATGAATTTCTACACTGTATTCTGTATCATCGCCACCTTTCCTTCTCTGGCTTTCCTTATCAATATAGTGAACTATTCCTTTCCAATTCACCAAACTAATTATGCTCTTCCTCAATCTTTGTTTCTTTTGCTCTATCCCCTCTCACTCCTTGAACAAATCCAAAACCTGGGATGCCCCCACCTTTTCTATTCCCATTCAAATGATGCTAAATAGAAAGATCCTCTACTAATTCATGTTGTATAACCTCAACTGAGCACTGTATGATAATTCTTTTATTCTTCTCCAACTTACTTTCTATCAAATCTTCTTTTAAACCACCCATACTGTCCTTTACCATCCCCACCTCAGCTGAAAACAGAGTCTCTGACTTTACTAAGAAAATAGAGGCATCCATGGAGGACTCCCTTTTTTCCCTTTTTTATGTATAAAAACTGATCTGTCATTACCCATTTACTATTCTTTTGCTGATGTCCCTGATAGCCAACCTTCCTCAGCCAACTCCTTCCTCTGTACCTTTGATCTTATCTCCTTCCTTCAATCACCCTCTTTATCTAATCTTTAGTCTATCTTTACCTCCTTTTTCAGAAGCATGCCTCCTTCTCCCTAATGTTTAAAAAAAGAAAAAAAGAAGAAAAAACCTTCACTTCCAGCTATCTATATCTTTTTTCTCTTTCATAGCTTAACTTCTAGAAATAGCTAATTGCTTCTACCACCTTCCTCCCACTCATTTCTCTACGTTTAGCAATCTGGCTTTTAACCCTAAATACAGAAACTGCTCTTTCCAAGGTCAGATGGCCGTTTGTCATTCTCATTCTTCTTAATCTCTCTGCAATTTATTTGTTTGTTTTTCACACTGCTGGCTATTTCATGATTTTGTATCTTAAGTCCTGCCTCAACTTTTACGACCAGCTTTCTTGTTCTCCTCATCTAACCATTCTTCTTCATTTTGTTATGATTTTCCAGGACTGATACCCTAACCATAGGTATCCCTTTAGATGCTATCCTGAGCCTTCTCATCAGTTCCCATTGATTCAGTTATCATCACAATGCAACTGATTTTCAAATCTATAAAATAGAGCTCTAATTTCTTTTTGAGCTCCATTCCATCACTAATTGCAACTTAAATTCATTCCTCTCTCATAAGGATAATAACTTTCACTACCTCTCTCTCTCCCCCATATCCAATCAGTTGTCAAATCTAGTTGATTCTATTCCATATTATCTCTCATAATCATCTTCATTCACAGGACCTAATGTACATCCTAATTCAGTTCCTCATCATCTTTCACCTGGACTTTTGCAATAACCTAATTGGTCTTCCTGCATCTA
>JAJPUD010006283.1:93249-134168 GCA_023553655.1 Myrmecobius fasciatus | reverse complement strand
AGGAAGGAAGGAAGGAAGGGAGGGAGGAAGGAAGGAAGGAAGGAAGGAAGGAAGGAAGGAAGGAAGGAAGGAAAGGAAGGAGGGAGGGAAGAAAGACTGCAAAATATCTACAATAAACCTTCAAAAAAGTTATGGAAAAAAGTGCAACTGAAATTCTTGGAAGACATGAAGTAAGTAAAAATGGTTTTGGCATTGAAATAAGAGCCCTAGATTTAAAAAAAAAAAATGAAAAGAATTTAGAATTGTAAAAGAAAGAATTAGAAAGGGAATTAACAATCTGACACAAGAATTACAAAACCTCATTTAAGCAACAAACTCCTTGAAAAGACTAACCCGGAGGCAGCTAGGTGGCGCAGTGGATAGAGCACCAGCCCTGAAGTCAGGAAGACCTGAGTTCAAATCTGATCTCGGACACTTAACATTCCCTAGCTGTGTGACTCTGGGCAAGTCACTTAACCCCAATTGCCTCAGCAAAAAGAAAAAAAAAGAAAGAAAAGAAAAGATTAACCCGAATAAAACCAATGAGTCTGTGAAGCAAAAAGAAATCTTAAAGCAAAACCAAAAGTCTAAAAAAAAAGAAGAAAAAAAAAAAAAGAAAATGTGTCTCATAGCAAAAACAATTGCCTTGGAATACAGATCATATAGTAAAAAAAATAAGAATCATCAGATTAACTGAATGCCATGATTAATATAAGAGTCTAGACATCCTATTTTAAGGAATCTATGCCTAGATTTCTCAGAACCAGAGGGCAAAGTGGAAAGTGACACCACCAGTCACTTTCTGAAAGAAATCCCAGACTGACAATTCCTGAGAGCGTTTATAACCAAAATCACAAGATTCTAGTTCAAACAAAAAATACTTCAAACCACCAGAAAGCAAGAATTCAAGTACTAAGAAATCATAGTCAATATCACACAAGATTTAGTAGCCATCATTATCTAAGAACTTGGAATATCATGTTGCAGAAAGCAAAGGATACCAAGTATAACCTACACAGCAAAAGCTACTATAATCCTGACACTGGAGGAAGAAATGCCTCTTTCATGAAATAGAGGGCTTTCAAACATTCCTAATGAAAGATCAGAGCTGAAAACTTTGAAGATCTTATGAAGAGAAACATAAAAAAGAAAAAGTCAGACAAACAATAATAAGAGAATGAATTGAATTCTGATATGAGGAGATGATATATATTATCTTTGAACCCCATCATCATCAGGTGTTATATAGGGAGAGTAGAGAGAAGGCTAGAGAGTGATTCTGTTTTGTCTTGATGATCTTAAGAGAAGAATAGAAGGAGAGAGTGTGCCCATAAATTGACTTTTAGTTATGGATTATAAATATAATTGCTGTAAAAATAATGGCAATAAGTAATATAAAAATAAAAATAATGATATTAATAAATATAATAGCTGTAAGAAATTACAAAGGATATAATTTCAGAATATGTATAGGAACTGATGTAGAGTAAAGAATCAGGAGAACACTTTATATAGTGATGACAATATGGTAAAATCAAGCAACTTTGAAAGTATTAGAAATTCTGCTCAGTTTAATTATCAACCATGATTTCAGAGGACTAATGAGGCAACATGACACTCATCTCCAGATGGAGACTTGGTGTAGAATGACACATTTTTGGACATGTAGAAATTTGTTTTGCTTAACTATACATGTTTGTAACAATGGTTTTGTTTTTCTTTTGTTCTCAATGGGGAGGAAAGAAAGGTCAATTGTTTGTGTTTTTTTTAATGAAATATGATTCTTAAAAGAATGAGGTATACCTTTGTGGACATTCCCATTGGGAAGTTGTTTTGCTTGACTGTGAAATTTGTAAAAAAGATTTTGGTTTTCTTTTTTTTTTAATTGGTAAAGGAGAGAGGGAGAAAAAAATGTTTGTTATGTGACAAAAATTAATTCTAAACTATGTAATAAAATTATCTCCTTTATTCTTAGTATTAACAAGAACATCTAAAAAATAACTCTTGTCTCTAGATCTTTGTAAACTGGATCAGACTGATCTTTAAACTGTGGATGGCCAGAGCCAGACATAGCAGGCTAGAGACAGGAGAGTCAAAAATCAAACAAAATGATGTTTAATTTCAAAATGAGAGAAATGGTTTGCAAACAAGGACACATGTGCCAGGACCCTTTCCCAACTCAGAGGACCTGAGGCAGTGTGAGGAGTTCTCACTACTTATACCACTACTATACTTACACCAGTGGCTGTACAGTAAGCAAACTATTGCCCTGCAATAAGGGGTAGCAGTAACAATGTGACTAGTTTGATTCATAGCAAGACCTCATGACACAGTTACTTGTTCCAGATTGACCAGTCCTTGTCTGAGCTCAGAGAATACCTGGTGCTACTTAAAGCAATACAATCATTCTATGATTTTAACAGAATGTGAAATCATCCAGACGGTGAGGCACAAAGGGTTGTTGCTATGTCCAGGGCTATGCTCAGGGCATGGCTTGCTTGCTGGGTCTAAACTCTGAAAAACAGGGTGTCTCCTAATATCTTATAGGATGAAATACATTAGTCATTCTTCTCCCGTTGAGGATAATCATCTTTTTAAAAATAGCACATATTTTACCTATAAAGGACTCAGGAAGAAACTCCAAGCAGGAAGAGCTAAGAACTTTCATCCAAAAGAAATGCTCCCAGCAGGTACTTCTTTCTTTCCCTCCTCATAGGTTCTTATGTCATGGAAGAAGATAAAAATTTAGATATGAAGAAAGGATACATTATGCCTTTATCTCAGAAAGCATATCTGTGTCTTAGCATTCTAGAGATATGCCCATCTGATTGATCTAAGGATAGTTCATCTGCTATAACCAGAAGCCACAGGTACAGGCAGACACCAGGATATGGACATGAGAACAACTGACCAATTACAATAAGGAATGGGAGGAGGGGTCAGGTACATTGTCTTCTTATACAGAAAAGATAATGCAGGGCCAATCTGTAAGGGGCTTTGAACAACAAATAGAAAATTTTACTTTTGATCATGGTGGTGACAAGAGCCACTAGAGTTTATTGAATGGGGAAGCAGGAAAAGTAACAATGGCCCCATCTTAGTCACTACTCTGTCATGTAATATCTGTATTTATTTAGGTATTTAGGAAATATTTAGGTATTCCTAAATAGGTTTCCTCTATTTGACTTTACTCTCTCATTAACTCTTAAGTTCATGTTTTCCTCTCCTATATACCTGCCTGTACAGGAACTGTTTTCCCCAAATCTCTCTTCTCAGGCTTGACTGGATTAGCAGTATCCCCCACCACACTTAAATAATTTGAGTTTAAAATTCAGCCCTTACAGCCCTTTTTGTAGGGGCTAGAAACTGGAAACTGAATGGATGCCCATCAATTGGAGAGTGGGTGAATAAATTATGGTATATGAATGTTATGGAATATTATTGTTCTGTAAGAAAGGACCAGCAGGATGATTTCAGAGAGGCCTGGAGAGACTTGAATGAACTGATGCTGAGTGAAACGAGCAGAACCAGGAGATCATTGTACACGGCAACAACAATACTATATGATGATCAATTCTGATAGACATGGCTCTCTGCAACAAAGAAATGTCTCAAACCAGTTCCAATTGTTCAGTGAAGAAGGCCATATACACCCAGAGAGAGGGATATGAAATGTGGACTACAACATAACATTTTCATGCTCTTTATTGATGTTTGCTTACAGTGTGTTTTCTTTCTCTGGTTTTTTTTTCTTGTAGATAGGATTTTTCTTGCACAACTTGTCAAGTATTTTATCATTATTAACATGTAATAGACTTCCTGCCATCTAGGGGAGGGGAGGGGACTGGGGGTAAAATTTGTAACGGAAAGCTTTGTAAAGATCAATACTGAGGAACTACTCATACATATGTTATACAAATAAAAAGCTTTAATAAAAAAAAATTCAGCCCTTAGAGAACATCCTTTCTTTCTTTAAGTCCTTTTTACCACTAGAGCTCATACGAGAGTAGTCTTTGTAATTTTTATTATGTACTACAGCACAAAAGCACAATAAAATAAAATGAATGTTTTCATAGAGAAAATTCATTAGATGAGTTACCGTTTTAATTTAATAATAGGATAGGAAATTACAGCAAATTACCAGAGTACATAATTAAAGTAAATATATTTTAGAGTTCTTTATTGTTTAGCATCTTTTGGATCTTGATGTTCCTTTTCCTGTTCCTTTAACCACCTTCTTCTTTTCTTTTTCAAAATGAAATAGGGGACTTTAGTGACCTAGGCCCCCTGTTCTTTTTTTTTTACAAAAATGTACCTCAAAAATTCCATTCCCCAAATGATGAGGTAAGCAAATAGTACAGAGGAAGAAAAAAAGGCATGCTGACTATGCTAAAGCTCTTTGCTCAGGACTCTGAGTCAGTTCCAGAATGATCACATCCATTTTGTTTTCCTCCTTGTAGGAAATGGTGCTACTTAGCAATTAATACAAATCTTGAGCTTTAAATTATTTTTACAGTAGTGAATACGGATGGTGATTATATCTGTCCCCATATGGCCAAAAGACAAATTCATGGATTTTTCTGTATACTAATCTTTTTTCCAAACCAACAAAATAGATAAACCTCTAGTTAATTTAATTAGAAAAAGGAAAGAGGAAAATCAAATTGTTAGTCTCAAAAATGAAAAAGGAGAACTTTCCACAAATGAAGAGGAAATTAGAGCAATAATCAGGAGTTACTTTGCCCAACTTTATGCCAATAAATTTGATAACCTAAGTGAAATGGAGGAATATCTACAAAAATATAGATTGCCCAGATTAACAGAAGAGGAAATAAATTATTAAATAGTCCCATTTTAGAAAAAGAAATAGAACAAGTCATTAATCAACTCCCTAAGAAAAAATCCCCAGGACTAGATGGATTTACATGTAAATTCTACCAAACATTTAAAGAACAATTAACTCCAATATTATATAAACTATTCAAAAAAATAGGGAATGAAGGACTCCTACCAAACTCCTTTTATGATACAGACATGGTACTGATACCTAAACCACGTAAAACAAAAACAGAGAAAGAAAAGTACAGACCAATCTCCTTAATGAATATTGATGCAAAAATCTTAAATAAAATATTAGCAAAGAGATTACAGAAAATCATTCCCAGAATAATACACCATGACCAAGTAGGATTTATACCAGGAATGCAGGGATGGTTCAATATTAGGAAAACTATTAACATAATTGACTATATTAATAACCAAATTAACAAAAAACATGTGATAATTTCAATAGATGCAGAAAAAGCATTTGATAAAATCCAACATCCATTCCTATTAAAAACATTAGAGAGTATAGGAATTAATGGACTTTTCCTTAAAATAGTCGGTAGCATCTATTTAAAACCATCAGCTAGCATCATATATAATGGTGATAAACTGGAACCAATCCCAATAAGATCAGGGGTGAAACAAAGTTACCCACTATCACCATTACTATTCAATATTGTATTAGAAATGCTAGCCTTGGCAATAAGACAAGAAAAAGAGATTAAAGGAATTAGAGTAGGCCATGAGGAAACCAAATTATCACTCTTTGCAGATGATATGATGGTCTACTTAGAGAACCCTAGAGAATCAACTAAAAAACTATTAAAATTAATCCACAACTTTAGCAAAGTTGCAGGATACAAAATAAATCCACATAAATGATCAGTATTTTTATACATCACCAACAAAATGCAACAGCAAGAGATACAAAGAGAAATTCCATTCAAAATAACTATCGATAGTATAAAATATTTGGGAATATATCTGCCAAGGGAAAGTCAGGATCTATATGAGCAAAACTACAAAACACTCTCCACACAAATTAAGTCAGATCTAAACATTTGGAAAAACATCAAGTGCTCTTGGATAGGTCGAGCGAATATCATAAAGATGGCAATACTACCTAAACTAATCTATTTATTTAGTGCTATACCAATCAAATTCCCCAAGAGATTATTTAACTGACCTAGAAAAAATAACAACAAAATTCATCTGGAAAAACAAAAGGTCAAGGATTTCAAGGAAATTAATGAAAAAAATGCAAATGAGGGTGGCCTAGCTGCACCAGATCTAAAACTATATTATAAAGCAGTGGTCACCAAAACCATTTGGTACTGGATAAGAAATAGAGTAGTGGATCAGTGGAATAAGTTAGGTTCACAGGACAAAATACTCAATGACTATAGTAATCTACTACTTGATAAACCCAAAGACCCCAGTTTTGGGGATTAAAAACTCACTATTTGACAAAAACTGCTGGGATAATTGGAAACTAGTATGGAAGAAATTAGGCATTGACACACACCTAACACCATATACCAAGATAAGGTCAAAATGGATTCATGGTCTAGGCATAAAGAATAATATTATGAACAAATTAGAACAATGTAGGATGGTTTACCTCTCAGACCTGTGGAGGGGGAAGGAATTTGTGACCAAAGAAGAACTAGAGGTCATCATTAATCACAAAATAGATAAGTTTGACTATATCAAGTTAAAAAGTTTTTGTACAAACAAAATGAATGCAGACAAGATTAGAAGGGTAGCAGTAAACTGGGAAAATATTTTTACATCCAAAGGTTCTGATAAAGGCCTCATTTCTAAAATATATCGAGAATTGACTCAAATATATAAGAATTCCCGCCATTCTCCAATGGATAAATGGTCAAAAGATATGAACAGACAATTTTCAGAAGAAGAAATTGAAACTATTTCTGGTCCCATGAAAAGGTGCTCCAAGTCACTATTGATCAGAGAAATGCAAATTAAGACAACTCTGAGATACCACTACACACCTGTCAGATTGGCTAAAATGACAGGAAATGATAATGATAGCTGTTGGAGGGGATGTGGGAAAACTGGGACACTGATACATTGTTGGTGGAACTGTGAACGGATCCAACCATTCTGGAGAGCAGTTTGGAGCTATGCTCAAAAAGTTATCAAACAGTGCATACCCTTTGACCCAGCAGTGTTTCTACTGGGCCTATATCCCAAAGAGATTTTTAAGGAGGGAAAGGGACCCACATGTGCAAAAATGTTTGTGGCAGCCCTTTTTGTAGTGGCAAGAAACTGGAAATTGAAAAGATGCCCATCAATTGGAGAATGGCTGAATAAATTATGGTATATGAATGTTATGGAATATTATTGTTCTGTAAGAAATGACCAACAGGAGGATTTCAGAGAGGATTGGAGAGACTTGCATGAACTGATGCTGAGTGAAATCAGCAGAACCAGGAGAACATTATACACAGCAACAAGACTATACGATGATCAATTTTGATGGACATGGTTCTCTTCAACAATGATGTGATTCAAACCAGTTGTGCTGCGATGAAGATAGTCATATACATTCAGAGAGAGGCCTGTGGGAACCGAGTGTGAACCACAAAACAGCATTTTAACGCTTTCTGTGAATATTTCCTTGCATTTTGTTTTCCTTCTTAGGTTGTTTTTTCTTCTTCTCTTTCTAGATCTGATGTTTCTTGTGCAGTAAGATAACTGTATAGATATGTATACATGTATTGTATTTGTCATATAATTTATCCTATCTAGCATGTATTAGATTACCTGTCATCTAGGGGTGGGGGTGGGGGAAGGAGGGGAAAAGCTTGGGAAAAAAAAGTTTTTGCAAAGGTCAATGTAGAAAAATCACTCATATGTTTTGTAAATAAAAAGCTTTATTAAAAAAAACTAACCTTTTTTCCCTATGTAATAGCTCCTTCTTGTTAACTGCAATGTAGTGCAAAGATTGTTGCACTTGGAGTTAGAATTCCTGGTGTGATATCCTTTGGACAAATTATTTCACCTTCACATCTCCCAATCTTAATTTATTTATCTGTAAAATGGAGGCAAGATATATCCTCTCCATCTGACACAAAGACTATCAGAGTCAAGATAATAGATATGAGAATACTTGGTAAACTATAAAGTTCCAAAAGTTTTTGTACATTTTTTCATGTTTCAGCCACAGAGTAGGATCTCCACTTGCCACAATAAGCTTACTGAAGGCCAGGGTTAGGTCAGGTGAAGCAGACAATAAGGCACCTATTCTAGCCCCTTCCTCATCTTAAGAGGTGACTGGTATTATTCTTAAAAAAAGACTGCTCAAGAAGGCAGGAATTTGTGGCCAAATAAGAAATAGAGAACATTATGAAAATCAAAGTAAATAATTTTTATTGCATTATATTAAGTTCTTGCATAAGCAAAACCAATTCAACCAAGTTTAGAAGAGAAGCAAAGAGCTGGGATACAATTTTTACAGCTAATGTTTCTGATTAAAAGTCTCATTTCTAAAATACATAAAGAAGTGAGTCAAATTTATAAGAATGCAAGTCAGTCCCCAATTAATAAGTGATCAAAGGATATAAACAATTTCCAGATGAAAAAATTAAAGCCATCTATAGTCATATAAAAAGAATGTTTTAAATCACTATTGAAAAGAGAAATCCAAACTAAATAACTCTGAGGTACCACCTGACACCTATCAGATTGACTAAGGTGACAGGAAAAGATAATGATAAATGTGGAAAGGGATGTGGGAAAATTGCAAGAATAATGTGTTGCTGGTGGAGCTGTGAACTGATTCAGCCATTCTGGAGAGCAATTTGGAACCATGCCCAAAGGGCTATAAAACTGTGCTCATCTTTTGGTCCAGCAGTATCACTACTGGATCTATATCCCAAAATAGGATACAAAAAGAGAGAGAAAAGACTCACATATGCAAAAATGTTTTAGGAACTCTTTTTGTGGTGTCAGGGAACTGGAAATTGAGTGGATGCCCACTATTTGGGGAATGGCTGAGTAAGTTCTGGTATATGAATGTTATGGAACACTGTAGTTCAATAAGAAATGATGAACAGCCTGATTTCAAAAAAGCCTGGAAAAACTTATATGAACTGATGATGAGTCAAAATTTTATAGAAGAAATCAAAAAAAGAATTTAAAAATCAAATGAGAGACATTGAGGAAAAAATGAAAAAAATAAAAATAAAAACCATCCAAGAAAGCAAAAAGATTATGGGGGGGTTAACCCACAAGAAAAGGAGATACAGAGTTTCAAAGACAAAAATAACTCTTTGAAAACTAAAATTGGACAAGAGGAAGTCACTGAGGCTAAAACAGACCCAAAAAATAACAAAACAGAATATAAAGAATGAAAAAATAAAACAGAATGTAAAACACCTTATAAGAAAAACAACAGATCTGGAAAATAGATTAAGAAGAGAAAATATAAGAATAATTGGATTATCTGAAAGCTGTGACAAAAAAAAGAAAAAAAATTGTGTGATCAACTATAATAGAGAGTTCTTTTCAGCAATACAATGATCCAAGATAATTCCAACAAACTTGGAATGGAAAATGCCACCACCCACATCTAAAGAGAGAACTATGGAGACTGAATACAAATTGAAGCATCCTATTTTCACTATTTTAGTTTTTTTTCTTTCTTGTGGATTTCCCCTTGTGTCCTAATTTTTTCCCAGCATAACCAATATGGAAATATATTTAAAATATAGCCTTTATCAGATGGCTTGCTGTCTTGAGGAAGGGGGAGATAAGTGAGGGAAGGAGAAAAAAAATGGACCTCAAAATCTTACAAAAATGAATGTTAAAAACTATCTTCACAATGTAATTGGAAAAATAAAATATTATTAAAATTTTGGGGGAAGGAAAAAAAGAAAAACTACTTAGATATCTGGGGGCTGCCAAATCCACTACTACTTCAGTCCAGTGAAAAGAGCACCCTTTGACCTGGGCTGCCTGTGTACATATTGTGACTATAGATCCCAATGTATCTGCACCTACTCTTCATCATTAACCTGTTGTCACAGGACTTTGAGGTAGATAAAAAATGATAAAATGGTATGAATGATGTCTTTTGACTGACGCATAATTTGGATTTAAGTGAGGCAAAGTTGCAGAAGTCATTCACCTCACTCTCTCTTCCAGAGTCCATTGGTAAAACAAAGTCAACAAAGGATTTGCTATTGGATCCTGAAGATAAAAGAGAATTATTGGAGTTTGTTAAATTAGGGAGTAACATGGTCAGACATACATTTTCAGAAAATCACTTTTGGTGGTTGAGTGGAGGATAGATTGGAATGGGAAAAGGTTTGTGATAGGCAAACCAACCAGAAGATTCATTTTTTTACATATAACAGGAGATTGAGCAGTGAAGGTCACTCAAGCTCTGCCTAATACAATCCCTAACACAAATTATTAGTGAGCTGCTGCTGAGCATTTGTAATGTAACTTCAAAGCATTTTGTACATTTTTTCATGTCTATGTCTATGAGTGTCATGTCTATGAGTGAATTCTGTCCACTTAGTGTTTGACTAAAAGGTGTTTTTTGGTTGACTATTAAGCTGAATGAAGCATACATATAAAAGACTTCAGTCAATCAACTTCTTTCTTCTCCAACTGTGTCTGAGTGAAGAAAATTAACCACTCAATTAGTCGTAATAGTAGCTAAAACCACTAGTGAAGTATTTCTGGTCTGAGATGGAGCTGACTTCTGCTTGCATTTTCTTTCCTTTGGCATGGGGTCTTATGAAGCCTTGAAAGGTCTGAAGATCAGAGGTCTAGGGAAAGGAATACATGCCAGAGTTTTCAGAAGATAAACTTGAAGAAGATGGATCTATAATGAATCAAAGGAATGGTTCTTACCATATTTACTGAGTGTTAACCCCTTGTAAAAGGTAATTGATGCTAATTGGCTAAGTTGATAGTGGGAATGAAAATAATTAAGTCAATAGATGACATAAAAGATATATTAAGTGGCACTTGTGATTGATATTGGAAAAAATATAACAGAATAGAGTCTCATAATGATAGTAGTAGCACCCTTAGAGAGAGATTTAACCATTTGTCCTCTGAAAATCTAGCAAGCCAATGGAAATTGGACTTGGGATAAAGATTCCCAGTGTTTATATGGCAATATAGAAAAACAACTTTGAAAAACTTAAGAATTTTGATCAATACCATTGTACCAACCAGAGAACTGATAATGATCTATCCTACCTACCTCTTAATAAAAGTGATGGACTCAAGGTATGAATAATACATATATTTTCAGACATCAATGAAGGAATTTGTTTTGCTTGACCATTGATGCTTATTACAAGGGTCTTAGTTTTCTTCCACTCCCTTTCACCTTAACCCCTGTCATTTTTTAGGAAAGAGATAGGATAAAAAGGGGACTAGAAGAGATTTGCCCACAAAATTTTAGAAATAAAGAAAAAAGGATCATTGAAATATTTTTAATGTTTAGAAACAAGAAGAAAGACAGAAGGAAATCCAGAAAAGTAGGATAGCTTTGAAAGTTACATGTTGAATTTATTATACTTAAAATATGTGTATGTGTAATCAACATCTTCACTTTCATATACAATCTTCTTTTCTGTCCTCCTTAATATAAGGAAATGCTCATTTTGTTTGGTATCTATTAAATTCGAATTTTAAACATTAAAAAAGACAATGCTATCTACTCTACAGCAAAGGATTTCCAATAGTTATCTCACATAATGTAAGCTGAGGACAATGTCTAATGAAGACACATGTGAACAAAATGTAATTGTTTTTTAAGAGAATTTTAAAATAATTTCAGTGCTTTGTGATCCAAGAGTTCATTTGTTTCCTGATTCATGCACTAAATAAGTCCCTAATTAACCTTGGATCTTGGAGAAAGGAGACTAGATTGTCATTTTCTGCATAAGAACACACTTCACCATTTTGCTAAGTTTGAAGAGGCTCTTAAGCATTTTTCTTTAGTGGTATTCTATCAGCATTCTAGAGAGACTTCATTAGGCTGCCAAAGCTGCTAATTGCATTATCATATTTTTAAACCTCATAGGTTCATCATTCCCTAAAAGCTCAGATTAATTTTCTGCTTTGACACATCAGGGATGAAATACGTACTTTACTTTTGGTAGTGAAGGGAGATGAATGGGGCCCTTTATGAGGTATTCTCAGCTCCTCTCTTGGGGCCCACAAATAAGGCAGGTTCACCTCAGATAAAGAAGAGGCAAAATATTCTTTTTATTTTCATGGACCAGAGACCTCTCTACTTAAATACAGCTTCAACAGGAGTGATCAAGGACCCCTCAGATTTGCTGAATTGGGGCACCATTTGGGGAGCTGGGCAAATGCTCTGGTTCTCTCCTGAGGAATATGCATTTTGCTGAGATGGCATAGCTATTCCTGACTATTCTCTATGACTGGGGACTTTAGTGGAAGATAGATGACTAGAGAGAGTTAGGAAGTATTATAAATGGACTTTAAGAGTTGTAAAACAGCTTTATCTGCTCTCTTTTAGATCCTTCTTTCAGGTATTCTTTTCTAGTGTTTTTTTCTCCATTGTACTTAGAGCAAGATTGTGGAGAATTTCCTTGCTGCCCAGTTGCAATAGCAGTCACAGAAACATAGCATTTAAGAATATATGCTTGTAGGCAAACTTGAGTTCTTCACCATTCACATCTGTTCTTCTGGTTCCTTCATTCAGGATAAGTCAGTAGTAGCTGTCAGTCTTGGGAAATAGAAGTTTCTGGTTTGGGCATTAAACTTATAGGTCAAAAGTTCCTAGAGTTCAGAATTCAAGCATTAGTGGAATAGAAGGAGGAGATTTCTGTAACAGCAAACTTTTTAAAGGAAATAATTGTCACCAAGGATGATCCTGCATTTGAAGGTCTAAAGAAATCTATATCCTGACTGGTTGTGAGATCTATACCTTATGAATAACCTGGCAAGTACATCAAGGTGATTGCCAAATATCTGTTCAGCAATCCAACAAAGGGCCCTACCCCCACTTTTTTCCCCAATTCTCTTTTAAATCCTCTGCAATCTTCTTTTAACCTCATCATTCAACTGAAACTTCCTTTTCTAAAGTTCTTGTTGTTTGTCCTTTCTTCCAGAAAAGGGCCAGGATGCCATGACATGTAAGTGAATTGAATTTAAGTGAGGAAGGGCTATTCAAAGTTACAAGTCTCACTTTCTCCTCCAGAGTCACCTGGGTCCAGTGGCCAAATAAATATAGATCAGGACTACAGGAGATGAACCTCCTCATTTTTAGTCACCTGTGATATCCATGTCTTTGCCAATTATTTTTAGCTTTGACTCCATAATATCTATCACATCTGTCCCCTTTCTCCACTTATACTGCTTTCACCCTAATGCTTCAACCAGCCCTTATGTGAAATGTATCCCAGTTCTCTCACCATCCTGATCACCCTCCTTTGAATGTTTGCCAGTTTATTAGTGTCGTTGTTAATGGAATCTGTGACCCAGAACCAAAGCTCTGTGTTTACACTGACTGTGCATCATGAGAGATTCATCATCTAATCATATTTTTTGGCTTGCACCTACCCCTTTCAAATATCCCATAGGAACATTAGAATTTAGCTTTTATTTAGGTCTCCACAACAAAAGGGGAATGGCGAACATTTCCCATCTAAACAGTCAAACTAACAAGACATAAATACATAATCAAGCTTCATTTAACCCCATTAAATGCAAGAGACTGGCACCCAAGACCATAAACTTTAAAGTTAACTCTCCATTCCTTTCTAATCAGCTCTACCTCACAGGGACTTATATCCTTCAGACTTATAGTACTACTGTGGCTCCACCCCCACAGGAAAAAGACTCAGAGATTATAGAATTGATCTGCCCCAAAACTTGTATAGTAGACATTACTTCACAGTACTGGTAAAGCATGAGGTCCAGAGATCCTCCCCTATATCATATCTATTTTTTTTGCCCTTCTTCTGTTTGGTTTGAATATTCCTATAGCTCTTGATTTGGTCCAGAAACTCTTCACTACTTCAAGCCTATCTCTATTTGTTGCCATCTCTCTGGAGACACAATGTTTCCTAGAGAGATAATATAAATATACCGGCCTCCCTCCGGGTAACCATGTCTAAGTCTCTCTTTAGCTCCTCTCTTCTCTGTCCCTGTCTGCAGCAATAAAGCAGCCAGACTTCTTATAAAGGTCAATCCCCAAAGGGGACTCAGGTATATAAAATGGCCAGAGATCATCAACAATCATCAGTCCATTACCAACAGGGCAAATACCCCAAATAAGAACAAAGAATCCTATCAGTGGAGTAACAAGGACACATGATTGAGCATCCCAACTATACTAACATATGGCACCCCCTAACTGAACACAGTGCTTTAAATGAAGATTGACCAGAGGGTGGAAGAGAGGAACTATGATCTCCCTTGAGCTAAATACTCATCTTGTGACGGACTAATCGCTCAGGTGACTTTGGTTTCTCTCGAAAAATCAATGGAATAGTAACTAGGGTTGCAAAAAAAAATTAAATTCTGCAAGCTGCCTTTGTTGTCACCCCTTCATAAGTATAAATGCCACCCAAGTAGCTCCTGTCTTATAGGGCGGCTGAAGCCTTTTCTTTTTTTCTGACAAAGAGAAAGAGGTTCCTTCTGAAATTTTTGCTTGACAACCCAACATGTCTAGCTCTCCACTAGCTATGATTCTTCACACAGTTATTCTTGGAAGTCTTTACAAAGTTGTTATCTTTGGGGATAATCAATTCTGCCTACCTGAACAATTTCATAGTGTTTAAAATTATCTACTGTTCTACTGCTAATTATGCCCAGGTTGAAAGCTCCGAGACAGACAAGGACCCTTACAATGCAGGCTTTTAGTCACCCCATTAGTCATCAACAAAATCCAAAGTAGTTAATTTTACAAAGTCTGCAGTCAGAATTTGGATTGGAATCCAAGTGAGGGTTAGAGAGATCCCTGGTCATTATTTAAGAGTCTCTTCAGTTATGTCTGACTCTTCATGACCCCATTTTCGGGTTTTCTGGACAAAGATACTATAGTGGTTTGCCATTTTCTCTATCATCTCCATTTTATATATGAGGAAACTGAGACACAATAAGGTTAAGTTATTTGCCCAGACTCTTCATGACCCCATTTTCGGGTTTTCTGGACAAAGATACTATAGTGGTTTGCCATTTTCTCTCTCATCTCCATTTTATATATGAGGAAACTGAGACACAATAAGGTTAAGTTATCTGCCCAGAGTTACATAACTTGTCAATGGTAGTATTTGAACTCAGAACTTCCTGACCCTTGATAATAATAATTGTGAAGTACTTAGCACGGTACCTGACATGTAAAGGCTATATAAATGTTAACCATGATTTTTATGATTATTATTACTATTATTATTGCAGGAGCAGTGCTCTATCTGCTCCAGCACTTAGCTACCTATATCTCCTTCATCTTCTCTAATTTTTTAATGATATGGCCATGTATTCATCAATAGTTTATTATGGTATATCATGTAAATTATTGGTCTAAACTTAATTTGTGCCAGACTATTTTTCCCAGAAGTTCTTTTCAAATGCAAAAATATTTGCAAAGCTGTTAGCACAGTGCCTGGAGATTAATAAATGCTTATTCCCTTCACTTTAGGTAGTACTTAATTCTTTAGCAAGTGTTCTTGGGTTTAATGGACACAATGCTACTTTGTTCTTTGGCTTTAGGATCAAAGCCAAACCTCTTCTACTGACAAATTTTCTGTTATTTTTTTTAACCTGAACCAAATTACTTTGATGACTGCTGCTTTATAGTGGTAACTGGAGATTTGTCATCACTAGATCACCTCCATTTCTTGGGTAGTACATGTTCTAGGGCAACTTGGTGGCACAATGAATAGAGCCTGAAGTCAGGAAGGTAAATCTTTCTGAGTTCAAATCTGACCTCAGATACTTACTAGCTGTGTGACCTTGGGCAAGTCACTTATTACTGTTTGCCTCAGTTTTCTCATCTGTGAAATGAGCTGAAGAAGAAAATGGCAAACTACTCTACCATCTTGGCCAAGAAATGCCTGAATGAGTTCATAAAGTGTTGGACAGGAATGAACAACAATAACATACTCTGGAACTGCTTTTCCAAACCTAACTTGAAAGTTAATTCCCCAGATACTTTCCCCCCTTCAGTCTCTAAAGAGTAATCTTTCTAATGCTATAGCTTATGAGTTCCCAGTAATGTGTTTAATTATTGATTATGAGTTAATATCAACTAGTCAATTAGCTTTTTAAGTTAATTATTTATTAAAGTGTTAAATATTATTCCAAAATAGACCAAGACTTTATTCCCCCCTCCTTTCCCTAAATGACTCCCTCTCAGATCCCTGCCTGGAATTGTTCTCTTGTTTGAGTCACTGAACAAGATTGACAAGTGTTGATTCTGAACTGGTTTGTTATTTTATGGAAGAGTCACATGACATAATCATATCTCCTTAACCAATACTAATACACTGTGCATGCATGGGTACTCTCATTTCACATCACCCAATAGTCCTCACGCCTTCCAAATTCATTAACTAGATTTTTCAAATTTAGTTCAATGCCTTTGCTTAATTAATTCAATAGAAATGTTCTTACCTGATAAAGACAGGGCCATAGTATTTTATTAGATACTTTAACTGGTTTCAGGTGATCAACCTTACACCAACATTTTTTTTCATTATTCTCTTAGATCCTTGACCTATTATCTGCCTCACAAAATCTGAATATTAATTCAGGTAGTATGACCAGTTTTATTTATATTGATATGGCAGATAGTTTAACCCATTTCCTTGCACTCATCATCACTTTCCTTTGCATTCATCAGGACACCTAATTTTTTTTTGTTTCAGTTTTTTGTCTCCTAATAGCCTTAACAGAATGAAAAAGTTCAATATTAAAGTTCCATTATTTTTCTGGTGCTCTTCTTCACTGTAAATAAGTATTCCTCAGAGCAGCTGGGTTTGGCTAGAACTTTCCATGTCATCATCTTAACCAGAAGTCTATCCATCATTCTCCCAAAACAAGCTTCTCTATTTTGCAGATTTCACCAACATATAATTCTGGGGTTGGGTTTTTTTGGTTTGCTTTGTTCAGTTGTTTTTTAGTCCTGTGTGACTCTTTGTGATCCCATTTGAGTTTTTATATTTCCATGGTTTGTCCTTTTCTTTTCCAGCTCATTCTATATATGAGAAACTGAGGCAGATTTAAGTGATTTAGTCTCATACAAAATCATCAGGTAGTAAGTGTCTGAGGCTAGATTTGAAGTTTTCCTAATGCCAAGCCTAGTGAGCTATCTATTTATATCAAGCTGCCTATTCTGGCGTTGATATATGATCCCGAAGAAAAAAACTTGGACTCATGGAATTAGGGCTTCGAGTTCTAACTCTTCAAGTCTTTGGAAGCTCAAAGTCCTTGAGGAAACTTGGACCATGAACAGATCAGAAAGGATTGAAACTCCTCCAATATTTTCTGGTTGGTTTTTTAAAATTTTTTTTGCCTTTAAAATCTGGATGAATCGTTCAGCTTATTTCTCTAACTGAAATGATACAAGCATTTGTTTCCTTCTCTCATTCCAACAGCTAATCTCTGGGCAGCTATTTTTATGAGCAAGTATTTCCCTCCCTAACATAGAGGAAAGAGGTCTAGAGTGAGAGTCATAAGATTATAAAAGTTATAATCTTATGGAAAGTGTGGAAAGGACCTCAGAAATCAGTTTTTAGATGGAAAATTGAGATCCAAAAAAATTAAAGGGATTTGTCCTAGTTATACCAGTTGTAAATTGCAAAGTTAAGATTCATCCCAAATTCCTGGAATAAATCCAGGATTCTTTTCATTATATCCCACAACTTCTCAGAAGATCTGGATTCCTATTTCAATCCTACTATTTCCTATATGTTGTTGAAGTAGGAAATACTAGAAGTAACACTCAAACTTGGGAATATACAAATAAGTATTCATTCACTCAATCTTAAAATAGAGAAAACAGTCATGGGGCAAACACTAGCTAAAACAGGTTGAACTCATGATTCTTGATCCAAATCCCTATTTAGTCAGAGTCCCTATTCCAATGAGGAAGGGTGTCCTTAACTCTAACCAAACTCCAGGTCTTTGGAAAGTATAGTCCCTGAGATAGTTATTGTATTTCTAGGATTTCATAGAGTCCAGGAACTAGGGAAACCACATGAGTATTTGCTACTACTTGGGACCATCTAAATACTGCTTTATTTCTATTTTTCTATGCTTATGCAAGCCAAACAACAAGAAATTGCCTACTGCCCACAAAATTTTAGAGAACACAGAAATGAAGGGGAAAGACCTGATAGAAAACATGGTCATGGAACTGAGAACTAGAAAGAATTTTATAGGTAATCTAATCCATCCCCATCCAGAAAAAGGAAAATGACATCCCCAAAGTCACTTACCTAGGAAGTATGACAACCAGTATTCCAACTCAAATGTTCTCCCCCCTAAAATACCACAAAGTCCATTCATTATTGCAAATATATTTTACACTATTTGCCTATACTTCTACATGATTCTGATGTAGGGAAATTGGTTTTTAACTAGCCTCTCCTACTCCAGGAAGCCTAGGATCTAATCACTGAAAGTTAAGGAGCCAATAATGAGGTGCTAAACTAACTGTAAAAATGCACTTGCAACACCTTTGTCTGTGGGAAGTATGCGTTTATGAAGTATGAAAAAGTTGTTTGATTTAATTAGAAAAGGAGCCTGGCAATTGGCCCATGAGTGATTGATTGACCATGCACCTGGGTGACCCTTAAAATAGAGGAAAGCAGTTTGAGAATGTCCAGACAGGAGCCAAGATTGAGGAGGAACCCATCTCTCTATGAGATGATAGAAAATGCATAGAACAGGAAGAAAAGAGTTTCAATAAACCACAGGAACTTGGGAATTAAAAGAATAGGACAGGAGCAAAGGCTGCTGAGAGAAAGATCAGGCTCCAGGCCTTAAGAAGCAAGGCCACGTGGGCCAGCCAGGAACAGATGTTGTTTCAAGGAAGGCTCCCTTTATTCAGACTGCTGGCCCTAAAGTGGACTCTATCATAGGCGTCTGAATCCTTTCATCTAGGCATATGCGTGTGCATGTGTACACACACACACACACACACACACACACACACACACACACATACACACACACACAGAGTCTTTTTAGCTTTCTTTATTTTAAATGTTTACTTTGTTCTTATAAACAGCATTCTCCACAGGCATTTGTTAGACTGCATACTTCTTGGGAATGAAGCTAGAAGGAGGTAGTTAAGGGAGAAGAAAAGAATAAAGAAAAGGAGGGCAGAGGACAAGAAGAAAGGAGAGAAATAGAGGGGAGGGAAAGAGGAGGATGAAAGGGAGAGGAAAGCAGAAGGAAAGAGAAGGTAAGAACAGAGAGAAAGGAAGGAGAAAGTGAAAGGAAAAGGAAAGCATTAGTAGAAGAAAGGACAGAACAGAGGAAGAAGAAAGAAGGAGGAAAGAGAGGAGGAAGAGAGATTTAATGTTGAGATATTTTGAACAGAGCATTGTTTGTGGCTAGGGGCTCAGAACTAAAAAAAGTCACAGCATCAAAGTATATATCTAATTAAAAGGTTTACTCTATGAATTTTGGAACAAATAAAATCAACAACTGTCAGTTGAAAAAATATTACTAAAAAAAATGAATTACAATTCCTTTGTTACAACTTCCCAGAGAAGAAACAAAATATGAATCAATCAATCAACATTTTTAAACACCTACTATGTGCCAAGTACTGTGCTATGCTCAGGGGATACAAAAAGAGGCAAAGACATTTCCTATCCACAGAGGCCTTACAATATAATAGGGAAGGTAATACATAACAAAGTGGGCTATGTACAGGATAAATAGGAAATCATTAATTGAGGGGAAGCACTGGAACTAAGGTTGAAGGAAGCTTCCTATGGAAGGGAAGACTTTGGTTTATCCATCCATCCAATGAGTCAATAATAGAATGAGGGACAAATAAGGATGGCTGTATAACCCCGGTCACTACCCCTCCTCACTGCTCCCTTCCTAAGAGATTTTGGTTATCTAGTGTCCAGAGCTACATTTGAGGGGTTGAGGGAGATGAGCTAAGTGATTAAGGCAGATTAAATAGGTAGCCCTTACACATATAAGTGGCGTGTTCAAAGAAGAAAGAAAACATGTAAAAATCAAGCACAAGAACTCAAAAACCACACTACTCTGGGACCATTTACTGAAACAGGCAGTATTATAAACATATTTGCAGGACATCATTGTATTAACGCAAATAATAACTGGAACTCGTTTTAATAGCAATTTAAAGTGTACAGATCATTTGGCTCACAACAATCCTGTGAGATGGGTAGTATAAATATGTTTGTCATTCTCATTTTAAAGATTAGGACATTAAGACTCAGAGACTTAAGTGATTTTCCAAGGATCATCACAAGGCAAAAGCCAATAATTTTTTTTATTAAATTGATATGTTGTTTTGGACAAGTCTCTCCCCTTCTCAAGATTTCCACTTTCTCATTTTTAATTTCTTTCTTTTTCTTTTCTTTTTTGCTGAGGCAATTGGGGTTAAATTACTTGCCCAAGGTCACACAGCTAGGACTGTCAGACTTAAGTGTCTGAGTTCAGATTTGAACTCAGGTCTTCCTGACTTCAGGGCTGGTGCTCTATCCACTGCGCCACATTTTTAATTTTTTTTCAAATTTTCAGTTCCTGATACTAAGTGAAGTGAGTAGAAGCAGGAGATAATTGTACATGGTAACAGCAAGAATATATAATGGCCAGTTCTGAGATACATGGCTCTTTTTAACAGTGACATGATTCAAGCCAGTTCCAATGGTCTTGTGGATAGAAAGAGCCATTTGCACCCAGAGAGAGGTGTGTGGGAACTGGATCATAATATAGTATTTTCATTCTTTTTGTTGTTGTTTGCTTGTATTTTGTTTTCTTTCTCATTTTTTTTCCTTTTTGAACAGATTTTTCTTGTGCAGTATGATAATTGTGGAAATATATATGGAAAAATTACATGTTTATCATATATTGGATTATTTGCTGTCTAGGGGAAAGGGTGGAAATAAGGGAGGGAAAACAATTTGGAACATAAGGTTTTATAAGGGTGAATGTTGAAAATTATCTATGCATATGTTTTGAAAATAAAAACCTTTAATAATAATAAAAAATAAATAAAATTTTAATTCCAAATGAGCTTTCTCACAATCCTACCCTACCTGTTGAAAAACACAATATCTATCATACATATGAAATCATGCCAAACATATTTTCACATTTAGGCTTCCATTTTCTTACTTGTAAGAAGGAAAGGAAGCTTTAACAGTGCAGAGAGACTTATGAGAGTCTAAAAGTTTATGTCCCATCTCTGATACATAAAGACTGACAGTGAGTTCTCAATCTCAAGGTGGCTCAAGCAGCTCTCTAAGACTACTTTAAAAAGGAGGTACTCTTACTATTTATGTGACTGGGCAAGTCACTTATCCTGGATTGCTTCTCTAAATAAATAAATGAATGAATGACAAAGTAAATAAGTAAAAAGAGGAGGTACTGATCTATATTACTGAAGGGAGTCCATTTCTTCTCTGGAAGTTCCCTACTTGCTGAGAAATGTTGAAACAGTCTCCAAAAAGTGAAGATGCTTTTAAACTGAATCTGGATTATTAATACTTTCTTAAGTCTAAACAATCAACAAAACAACAAATCAAGCACTGATTCATACTCTTTGGTGATAGGGTGATGATGGTCACCCTATCTCTAAAACTATCCCTCTATTAACTATGCCATGCCGATTCATTTTATAGGTAAGTAAATTTAAGCTAAAAGACATTTTTTACACTTGGTAAGTACTATATGTAGAGCTTAGATCCTGGTTTTTTCCTCTAAACATACTGAACTAAACCAAACTATCCTCTCAGTGTATTACAGCATTATTAAATTGGAAGCATTTTGGTCAATGGTCCTTCTTCAATCTGATGTGGTCCCTTGCTTAGTCTTCTGTTGCTTGCTACCTTGGGTGCTTTACCTGAGATTTTATTCACACTTTTATCAGCAGAAGATATCACTGGTGGCAGAACAAAAGGTTTTCAGCCTGGGCCAGGAGCTCATTTTTGCCCAGTAGATCAAAAGTATGGGGGTGAGGAAGAAAAAGAAAGGAGAGCTTAGAAGAAGAAATATTATCCTGAACAGGGTTAGGGAAGGAGTTAATACATTGAAGTAAATATGCATGAATTTTTTCAAATAATATTCCTCTTGTACTCTCTATCATAACTGATGTAATATATTCTTATCTTTAGGAGCAAGAAAAGTTCTCAGGGTTTCATTTGTTATGTTTATACCAATAGAAATAAATCTCAGCCATCATGGAAAAGGTCTTTGCTGTCCCTGATTCTATCTAGGGAATTTAACTAATCATATCCCTACTCCAGATCAAATGATATAACGTATGCAAAGTGCTTTGCAAACCTTTAAAGCACTGTATAAATGTTATCTATTATTATTATGCTTCCAGAGCAATACTATTAGAGCTATACTTTGGCCTTATTGATCAGACAGCTTCTTCATTACTTCTGTGGTGCTGCAGATCAATAAATAGGCCCACAGAAGCATAATAGATTTTTTTAAAAAATCAATTAAGCAGAATATTTTTGCAGAATTGAGTTTGGAAAGCCATAGCCTTAGGCATGTATTTTAAAATCTTCTATGTGCTTCCCACTAAAGAATTGCATAGAACTTGAAAGTCATAGAGAGCCTCTCTGTTTTAAAGCTCACTTGCTGCAATATTAATGTGTGGCATTTTGAGGAAAGAGCAGTAGATTGTATGGTAAAACAGAGACTTCAGGGGCTTCAGACTTTAAAACACAAACTGAATATTTCAGTTTTGAAGGGAAGAGAAAACTATGTCTACTCCTTAGCTCAAGCTCTAGTACATAATAACACACCTGAAAAATGTCGCTTTCCTCTTCTTCTGTTCCTAAAAATACATTTCATTTGGGGGGGAAATATTTTGTTTTGCTTTTTTAACTGCATCTCCCTATCTTGTTTAGGCTAGAAATGCAGTGGCTCCAATCCCTCTATTGATTGACTTGGGAGCCTTGACCTACTCCGTTTCCAACCTGTGCCAACTTGACTTACTTTCGGCAGCCTGGTGGCTTCCCACTTCTGGATCTTACCATGTTAAGGCCATACACAGTGTGGATACCTAATGGTATTAACCCACCACAGTTCAGAACTCCCAAACTCAAGAGATTACCATTACCTCAGCCATTCTGATAAATATGTGCCACCATGCCCTACTAAAAGCATATTTCAGAAAATTTTTGGAAGCATCTGTTAAGGTCCCAATACTGAAAATCAGAAGATGAAGTTCTAACTAGAGATTTGGGGGCAATTTTTATAAGCCTTGCTTCAGGCAAGCCCTATGAAACATTCCCTCAGAGAAACTTTTAAAGATAAATTCAGTGGGAGGAGGATGAGAGTAAAGGTGCAGATACTGTCCCACAGAAAAACAGAGACTCCCGTATATCATGAGGCTGATGCTTCAGAGGTGAAGGGATTTCAGAAGCTGGTAATGTCATTCAGAATAAGAGCTTTCTTCTAGTACAGCAACTGGAGGATGGGAGAAGACAGTGTTAATTATTCTTGCTAAATGTTAAGCTCAATTGTTTCTTTGCCACTGAAGGAATCCAAGTACTATCAGAGACCTCAGAATTTCAGCAGCCTGGAAATACCTATACTCAATCCATGCCCCCCCACTCCACCCAAATTGTAGTTTGATTGGAAGGGACCATAGTACTAAGGTCAAATATTGTTCAACTATCTTTTTCTTATTTGATGATTCTGAATTCCTTGTCACTTTCACACAAGGGTTCAAGCAATTTAGGCATTATTGATCTCTTACATGGAAATGAATCTGCCCATTAGGATGACAGCTCCAAAGTTTGAGCAATGTCTAAGCTGCCATGTGCATTTATTTTGAACCTAGTAAACAGGCAAGCAAATTAACAGCTTCCCATGAATGTGGAGTTTATGTATGATTTCACTCTCATGGATACATCTCTAGCCTAAATAGCTAGATAATTGTCCTTTATTTTAATTCTTCAGTGGGCCTGTAATTCTATCAGTGTAATTCTATCATTCCCTCCACCAGCACAAATTACAAATCATTCATGTATTATCATTATATATAATTCTTGTCCACATCTTTCCACGCATAGAAGGTGTAACCCAAAATAAGCCCAAGCAACTTAACAAAGTTAAGAGTATTCTTTTTTTTTTTTTTTTTTTTTTGGCTTTTTGCTGAGGCAATTGGGGTTAAGTGACTTGCCCAGGGTCACACAGCTGTTACATGTCTGAGACCATATTTGAACTCAGGTCCTCCTGACTTCAGGGCTGGTGCTCTATCCACTGCGCCACCTAGCTGCCCCTAAAAGATTATTCTTTTATTTGAAATTTTGGTTATATCTGGGGATCTCTACTGATTGAATGAATACTAATATGGGATGGTTTGGTTGGTTCAGATGAAATAGGAACACAATTTGTTCAGTCATTTCTTAACTGATAAGTACTCCCTTAGAATCCAGTTCTTAGCTATTCACAAACAGTTTTAAATTCTCCTGTGCATCAGAGATATCAAGCTCACTGCCCCTGAAGGAGACCTAAATGAGATTAAAATGTAATTAGGAAATAGTTAGAAAAATAAACAATAACACAATAAAATACAGAAAATGTTAATGTATGGTTTTCCAAATCAATATATGGTTTGCAGAGATCCATTTCTATTTGAGTTTGATATCAACTGTTGTACATTGTGTCCAAATCCACTGTCTTTGAAGTTAGGGATGTAGGGACAGTTGTCATATTGGTAAGTCAAACTCATAGCTTAGTGACTTTTAGAATATTGTTCCACATTCCTTTGTAAAAGATTGGAACAATTTAAATCTCTATCGATGGTGTGATATTGTGCCTGTTTTCCAATGGTCCCTCCAACAATTGTTATTTTTTGTCACCTTTTCATTATTTCTTTTGAGATTCTTAATCTTTTATTTCTCCAGAGTAGCTTTATTACTTTTTTAGCTTTATAATATAATGATTTAGTCATTTGATTAGTATAAATTCATCCATATAATCAATCAAAAATATTTATTGTGTTTACTGTGGGAAAAGCACCATATTCAGTATTGGAGATACAAAGAAAGATAAAAAATGGTTCCTCCCCTATAGGAATTTATATTACAATGGAGATAACAACATGTAAATAAACAATACAGAGTAAATGATAGGTAATCTCAAAGGCAAAAGGACTGGCACTTGGGAGGAACTGGTAAAGACTTCCTTCCTATAGAAAGAGGTATTTGATTTGAAACCTAAAGGAAGGCAAGGAAACAAAGAAGCACAGGTGACTAGTGAGAACATTTCAGATATGGAGTAAACCAGCAGAAAGGCATAGAAACAAGATATACATGAGCTTATGCAGAAATGTTTAACAATAGACTACAGAAAAATAATATATTCACACAACACATTTTAAGTTTAAGCGATACTATTAACATTTTCCTTTATCACTTTCTTAAATCTAGAAATCAACAAAACAATACATAAAGCCAAGGTGCAAATGATCACATTGAAAGTTTAACAATCAGCTCCTGAAAACCAGTATGATCCAATTCCATCATACTACTGTACTTTCATAGGAGGAATGGCAAGTAGGTCAGTGTAACTGGATCAGAATTGGTGGAGAATAGTAAAATATAAGAAAATTGAAAAGATAAGAAGGTTCCAGGTTATAAAGAGCTTTGAATGCCAAACAGAAAGGGCATCATATATGTTCTTTATGATGAGAGGCAAACACTGGAGTTTATCAAGTAGAGGGTGACATAGTCAGACCTACACTTTAGAAAAATCACTCTGCCAACTAAGTATAAAATGGATTATTATATTATATTATATATAATGGATTATTATAATTAATAGAAATTAACTTGAGGAATGGAGACCAATGAGAGATCTTCTACAATAGTCTAAGTGATGAGAACCTGAATTAGAGTGCTTACAATGAATAGCAAGATATGAGATATGAGAGACATTATACATGTAAAAGAGATAAGATCTGGCAATATATTAGACATATAAATAAAAGTGAAGAATTGAAAATGCCACTGAAGCTATGAGCATAGATTACTGGGTGAATAGCAAGTATCAATAATAGTAGGGAAGTTAAGTGAGAGGAAGGAAGGTTTTGGAAGAAAGATAACTCTTGTTTTGGGCCTGCTTAGTTTGACATGCTGATAAGACATAATCAAGTAGAACTAGAATCCAGAAGAGATAGTAGAGCTACATTTATGGATCTGAGTCTAGCTTACCTAAAAGACTATTTTACAGAAAACTCACACAAGGCAAATGCTCACATGGTGGTCGGAAGTAGCAATACAAAGAAACTTTCAAGTTCTCTCTGAAGAACTTTGGAATTGATTACAGGACATGGGACACACTGGCACAGGGCCACCTAGCACAGTGTGCCTTCATCATAAAAGGTGCTATGTTGTATGAGTAAGGCAGAATTGAAGTAGTTCAAAAGAAACTTGAAATGTGCAAGCTTGAGAATCCACCCCAAATGTTCACATGGACTATTTGTGCCAGACCTGTGATAGAACATTCTAAGCTCATATTGGTCTGATCAGCCATAATTGGACATTGTGTCATTTGATTCTAACAGTGATGTCACTTTGATTCTCTTAAAAAATTTGAGGTTCAAATTTGTGTTCAAATTTGAGGTTCAAATATATAAACAAGGAGAACATAATAGCAGACAGAAATAAGCTAAGGCATGATATAGGAGAAGTTGGCAGTTCTAAGTGAGTCTGATTGGAAAAGTCTTCCAAGCACACTAAAGAAGGCCTTGGAATAAAAGCAGAGAATCAAAGGTGTAGATCTAGGGCTAGAGCAGGTCTCCTTAGGAAGACTCTTGAGTAAAGAGACAACCAGTCAAGTGGCCTGTATCTTTTTCAGAAGACTCTGAGACAAAGCCAGAGACCAATAAGCAACCTAGATCATGATCTCTGTTTAACATAAGTAAGGGGTCCCAGGAAATAATCAAGATACTAGTTATATCCTCACTGGAGAAGGCTAAGTTGAAATATTGGAGATCTTTATAATTTAAAGCTGCATCTTTCTACCTTGTCTGCATGCAGCAGCTATACCCTAGCTTTCTCCCTGCTTGAGGCTTATTCACTCCTCAATGCCTTACTCTAGGGATATGATTATGTTACATTTTCTTGCTTGTGGAATTCAGTATACTCAATTCTTTCCTCTGACTCTTCCTCCTCAAATTGAATAGAAAAAGTTGTAGGGCCAAATTGTCCTGTTTTGTTTTGATTTAATATTTTATTTTTTTCTAATTACATACAAAAACAATTTTTAGCATTTAAAATTTTAAGTTTAAAATTCTCTTCATTCCTTCCTTCCCTCCCCTCTCCCTGAGATGGTAAGCAATTTGATAGAGTTATATTTGTGTATTTATGAAAAAGATATTTATTTCTATGTTAGTCATGCTGTAAAAGAAAATAGAGACAAAAAAAACACAAAAAAGTTTTAAAAGTTAAAAAAATAGTATGCTTTGATTTACATTGAAACTCCATCATTTCTAGATGGCATTTTTTATCATAGTCCTTTGGAACTGTCTCGGATAATTATTTTGATCAAAGAAGTCAACTCTTCCATAGTTGATCACTATACAATATTGCTATTACTATGGTCAGTGTTCTCCTAGTTCTGCTCACTTTACTTTTCAGGTTTTCCTGAAAGCATCCTGTTAATCATTTCTTATAGAACAATATATTCCATCACAATCACATATAACAACTTCTTTAAGCATTCCCCAGATGGATATCCCCTCAATTTCTAATTCTTTGCCATCACAAAAAAAGCTGCTATAAATATTTTTGTATATATAAGTCCTTTTCTTATTTAAAAAAAATCCTTTTTTGGGATGCAGACATAGTATCACTATTACTGGATGGTTCTGTTTTGTTTGAGAGAAAGAAGCACAACCACAACACTTCAGCCACACCATTACTCCAGACAACTCCCAATGATATCTACCTATCCATCAGTTCTAATCTATCTGACTTGCAACATCAGTCCACCCAAAATCTCAAGAGAGTAAGTTCAGGGGACTAAAATTGCCCTCAATCAGACACATGGTACTTAACCCTGCCTACCACACACCTCCAGGTTATGCACAACACAGATCATGTTCCTACTTCTCTTTTTCTGAAGTCTGTTTCATACCTAGATACACATTACCAAACTAATGAATTCTGGAGTCAAACTGGGTTGGCACTTCCCATGTCTGATGTCTCTATGGCAATACTTGCAGCAGAGAAGTATGGAAAGCATAGGGTTACAAAAAGATCTCCAAAAGAATTCTGTAATGCTGAAACTACTTGGCATCACTCCTGAATTTTCTCCAACCCTCTAATTATGGGTAACCAACATGGTTCCATCCTCTACATTCTACTCTTCTCTCTCTACGTTTTTCCTTTTCTTGGTTCTTTAATCCGTTCCTGCGGCTTCAATTATCACCCAAATATCTCTATTAGCTTCAAAACTACATTGGCAAATGGTTATTGGTCATTACCATTCAGATGTCCTTCCATTGCCTCAAATTCAGTGTCCAAACCTGAACTCAACATATGAACATGAATTTGGACCTGGAAAAGTCCTTAAAGAGCAATAAGTTCAATCCCCTTATTTTATAGCTAAAGAAAAAACCTTGACAAGGGAAGTGATTTGCCACATAGGGGGTAAGAGGCAAAGCTGTATCTTAAACTCTGGCCAAGTCAATTTATTTTAAATTATAAACCCAGTGCTCTTTCCATTATACCCTTCTTCCTACCTTTCCATCAACCCCACGAATGCCTCTACTACAAACTTTCTCATTTCTTTCCAATTAATAAAACCCTAGAGAAATCATTGAGTTTTCTCTTTTTCTTTTTCTCTATCCAATCAACTGACAAGTCTTCATCCACTCCTCTCTATTCATGATTCCATTTTTCTAATTTAAGCCCTCATCAACTCTTTTCTGGACTATTTTAATAGATTCCTAACTAGTCTCTCTGTCTCTAATTTCAACAAACATTCCAAATTTAAAAAAATTTATAAAACACTTACTAAGGTGCTCCAATTTCAACTTAATTCAGGTATTATTTTTCCTACAAAGTAGTGTGATATAATGGTTAGAGCACTATACTTGAAGCCAGGATAGCCTGGGTTGAATACTGTGTGAATCTTCTCTGATTGTGTGGTTCTGTGCAAGTCATTTAAACTTTCTGGGGCTTAAATACTCAGCTTTAAAATAGGGTAGTAACAATTTCATTGAAGTTTTATGAAACTCTAGTAAAATAATCTGTGAAAGTACTTTTGCAAATCTTAAAGTGCTATATAAATAAATGTTGGTTCTTTTTATGGGAATCATTTACTGATACTCTCCATTCAGTTAGCTCTTTCACTCTTTAAATTATCTTGAATGTACTTGTCTAGTATATAACTTGTAAAAACGTGTAATTACAGACTCTAGTAAACTCCTAAATAGAGACTCCACCCCTCCCATTTTGACTTTACTTTTGTATTCCTAGTGCATGACACATAGTAGATGCTAAATAAATATTGATTTGAATTTCTTCTTTTTCCAGACCACACAACTATTTTGGCTATGTCATTGGGTACCTCTTCAGTTTCAAGGTAAGAGTTTCATCTGAATAGGGATTTTTTGAAGATGTGATACCTTCATCAAAATTGGAGCTTTTTAAGTGAGAGTTTTTAATTCCTGGACAGTGTATGGGGAAGAGATTATAATTTTGGGGGTCAGCAGAATCTTTGGGCTTCCCTCAAATCATATCACCATCCCTTGGGCAATTGTTTATTATATCCATTAGGAGAATATCCAGTTCTGTTTATGCCTTTGAGCTCCTCTTCAAATCAGTGAGAAAAAAGGGTATGGGGGAGGGATAAAGAGCATATAGAAATACAGTTCTGGGGTTTCCCCTGCCTTACCGGTATGCAAATCACTTGCAGAGATAAATGATCCTACAGAAATGCAGTCAGGACTCCTGGAGTGAGCCATTTTTCATTTCTATTCCTAAGGAGCACTTCCCTCTGTCTATAGGTAATGGCAGGTAGCTCCCCAAGTGTACACGTGCCTATGAAAAATAGAGGCATTTTCCATTACGCTCACTCTCCCAGATGTTTGTATAGTTGTCTGCCTCTTCTTCACACAAAGGCTTTAAAAAAAAAGATGATTGGACTTGGATAACACAGTGCAGTGAATTTGAAAACCTTCCACAAAGGAAAAGAAAATTAAATAGAGTTGAGCGGGTCATTTGGTTTCCTAGTCACTCTAGTCCTTTGTCTCCATAAAGGACAATGAGAAACCGCAAACCTTTTTCTTTTAGTATGTAAGCTTACCAGCTAACTGACAAGTATGCATCCTGAAAGAGGCAGCTAGGATTTTCCATGATGTCAGCCTAACATCAAAATACCCAGAGCTCCTTTAGCACCCTGGCTATAGAAGAAAGAAGATATTTTTGCCAAGTTTAGCTCTCACAAAGTCTTGATGGAAAACTTAAATTTGAGGAAACTACAAGGAATCTCCTCACACTAGTCCAATGTAGTTTCCAGTACTAAAAAGGAAAGACTTTCTTTTTTTTTTAATTAAATTTTTTTATTTGCAAAACATATGCATGTGTAATTCTTCAACATTAACCCTTACAAAGCTTTCTGTTACAAATTTCCCCCCCCCTAGTCCCCACCCCTCCCCTAGATAGCAGGATATCCACTACATGTTAATTATGTTGAAATACTTGACAATCGAATATATGTATACATATTTCCACGCTTATTGTTGTGCAAGAAAAAATCGGATCTACAAGAAAGAAAAATCAGATAAAGGAAACGCAATGCAAGCAAATATCAATTGAGAGCACGAAAATGTTGTGTTGTGGTCCACATTTCACATCCCTCTCTCTGGGTGTATATGGCTTTCTTCACTGAACAATTGGAACTGGTTTGAGACCAGTTTTCATTGTTGCAGAGAGCCATGTCCATCAAAATTGATCATCATATAGTCTTGTTGTTGCCGTGTATAATGATCTCTTGGTTCTGCTCATTTCACTTAGCATCAGTTCATGCAAATCTCTCCAGGCCTCTCTGAAATCATCCTACTGGTCATTTCTCACACAACAATAATATTCCATAACATTATATACCATAATTTATTCAGCCATTCTCCAATTGATGGGCATCCATTCAGTTTCCAGTTTCCAGCCACTACAAAAAGGGCTACCACAAACATTCTTGCACATGTGGAGCCCATTCCTTCCTTTAAGATCTCTTTGGGATATAAGCCCAATAGAAACACTGCTGGGTCAAAGGGTATGCACAGTGTGATCACTTTTTGAGCATAGTTCCAAATTGCTCTCCAGAATGGTTGGATCCGTTCACAGTTCCACCAACAATGCATCAGTGTCCCAGCCTTCCCACATCCCCTCCAACATTGATCATTATCATTTCCTGTCATTTTAGCCAATCTGACAGGCATGTAGTGGTACTTCAGAGTTGTCTTAATTTGCATTTCTCTGATCAATAGTGATTTGGAGCACCTTTTCATGTGACTAGAAATAGTTTTAATTTCATCATCTGAAAATTCTCTGTTCATATCCTTTGACCATTTATCAATTCGAGAATGGTTTGAATTCTTATAAATATGAGACAATTCTCTCTATATTTTAGAAATGAGGCCTTTATTTGAACCCTTAAATGAAAAGATGATTTCCCAATTTATTGCTTCCCTCCTAATCTTGTCTGCATTAGTTTTGTTTGTACAAAAACTTTTTAACTTAATATAGTCAAAATTATCCATCTGGTGTTCAATTAAGAGTTCCAGTTCTTCTTTGAACATAAATTTATTCCATTTCCACAGGTCTGAGAAGTAAACTATACTATGCTCCTCTAATTTGCTTATAATATCACTCTTTATAGCCAAATCATGAACTCATTTCAATCTTATCTTGGTATGTAGTGTTAGGTGTGGGTCAAGCCCTAATTTCTTCCATACTAGTTTCCAGTTTTCCCAGCAGTTTTTGTCAAATAGTGAGTACTTATCCCAAAAGCTGGGGTCTTTGGGTTTATCAAACACTAAATTGCTATAGTCATTGCCTAGTTTGTCTTGTGATTCTATCCTATTCCACTGATCGACTACTCTATTTCTTAACCAGTACCAAATGATTTTGATGACCGCTGTTTTATAATATAGTTTTAGATCTGGTACAGCAAGGCCACCTTCATCAGCCTTTTTTTTTTCATTAATTCCATTGAAATTCTTGACCTTTTGTTCTTCCAAATGAACTTTGCTATTATTTTTTCTAGATCTCTAAAATAATTTCTTGGGAGTTTGATTGGTATGGCACTAAATAAGTACATTAGTTTGGGTAGTATTGTCATTTTTATTACGTTCTCTCAGCCTACCCATGAGCACTTAATATTTTTCCAATTGATTAGGTCTGATTTTATTTGTGTGGAAAGTGTTTTGTAATTTAGTTCGTATAGTTTCTGACTTTTCCTTGGCAGATAGATTCCCAAATATTTTATCCTATCATCTGCTATTTGGAATGGAATTTCTTTTTGTATCTCTTGATGCTGAACTTTATTGGTAACATATAAAAATGCTGATGATTTATGTGGATTAATTTTGAATCCTGCAACTTTGCTAAAGTTGTGAATTGTTTCTAGTAGTTTTTTAGTTGAGTCTCTAGGGTTCTCTAAGTATACCATCATGTCATCTGCAAAGAGTGATAATTTGGTTTCTTCATTACCTACTCTGATTCCTTTTATCTCTTTTTCTTCTCTTATTGCTAAAGCTAACATTTCTAATACAATATTAAATAGTAATGGTGACAGTGGGCAGCCTTGTTTCCCTCCTGATCTTATTGGGAATGGTTCTAGTTTGTCTCCATTACATATGATGCTTGCTGATGGTTTTAAGTAGATGCTACTAATCATTTTAAGGAAAAGCCCATTTATTCCTATACTCTCTAGTGTTTTTAATAGGAAAGGGTGTTGGATTTTATCAAAAGCTTTTTCTGCCTCTATTGAGATAATCATATGGTTTTTGTTAGTTTGGTTATTAATATAATTGATTATGCTGATAGTTTTCCTAATGTTGAACCAGCCCTGCATTCCTGGTATAAATCCTACTTGGTCATAGTGTTTTATCCTGGGGATGACTTTCAAAAGGAAAGAATTTCAAAAGAAACCAGGGTTTCCAGTGTTTCCTCTCTCCAATTCATCCTCTATACAAATGCTAAATGGATAATCCAAAAGCTTTAATTCTGTTGCCTCTCTTAAAAAAAAAAAAAAAAAAAAGTCTGTCTCTATTGCCTTAATATAAAATACAAACTTCCCAACCTAGTCCTTAATACTTCCACAATATAGCTCCAACTTTCCCATCATTTCATATTAGTCCCTTTCACACAGTCATCATTTCAGTCAAACTGGCCTACTCACTGTTCCCTATTCCATCTCTGGACTCTGTGCCTCACCTCTGTTTTCACAACATCTCTAGCTTCCATAAAAGCTTAACTGAGGAGCCACCTTTCCTAATCTTCCCCAGTTATTGTATAATCTTCCTCTTCAAATTACTTTGTATATACTTTGTGATTACTCCTATAATAGAATCCAGCATCTCTGGGGTCAGGGTTAGGGGCATGATGCCCACACAATCTGGAAAATCCACATAAAATTTTTGGCTTCTTTTGTACCAGAAAAGAAATCTAATTTTTTATGGGATGTTTGCAGTACTTAATTGTTAAATTTGGGTTAAGTATTTGACCATAGACTATATGTAGGTCAATCTTATATAAAAATACTATTTATATATGTATATGTATATGTATATATATATATGCATTTCTGAGTTTCTAAATTTTTTCTGTGTTATCTGCTGGCTTTTAAGCATCATCTATGGCTTCTGAAAAACTCCCCCAAATTTCCCCTTTCATTTCTTATGCCAACCCTCAATATTTTGAAACCTCAATAGAGAAAGTCACAATGTGGAAGGAAAAACTGAATCCCTAACAAAAACAAGAACATATTCGCTTAAGGGCTGGCAAATCTGATCAAAGGAAATTTAAATTAAAAAAGATGAGAGGAGCAGCTAGGTGGCTCAATGGATCAGCCCTGAAGTCAGGAGAACCTGAGTTCAAATCCATCCTCAGACACTTCCTAGCTGTGTGACCCTGGGCAAGTCACTTAAACCCAATTTCCTCAGCAAAATAAAAAAAAAAATTAGAGAAGGATAAGAGAAAGAAAAAACTGGCCATGTGAATCTACCAAGCTTAATGTCATAGAGAAGGGACAATGATGTATAAAATAGCACTTGAGATATGCATTGCCCAGTATCACACAGCTAATAAGTGTCTGAGGCTGGATTTGAACTCCAAGTCTAATGTTGTATCCATTGAGCCACCTACTAGCTTTGGAGGCATTGGTCTCCATCCAGCATACCTCCAATTCCACTGGTGATTAGTCAATATCCCTTAGCCCATTGATATTGCTTCAATTGTTAGACTATTAAAATAAATTTACAAAGGGATATTTATTAAAATACCAACATTTCTGAAATTGGGAATGATTTCTTAGCTCAACTTTCCTTTTTCCCTAAGGAGAGTAGGCTCATACTTACTCACACTAAAATTGTTTTTTGTTTTTTTTTTAATTAAAGCTTTTTAATTGCAAAACATTTGTATGGGTAATTCTTCAACAATGACCCTTACAAAGCTTTCTGTTACAAATTTTCCCCCCTCATCGCCACCCATCCCCTAGATGGCAGGAAGTCCACTATATGTTAATTATGTTAAAAAAAATACTTGACAAATCAAATATATGTATGCATATTTCCCCACTTATCTTGATGTGCAAGAAAAATTGTGTCTACAAGAAAAAAAATCTGAGAAAGGAAACATAATGCAAGCAAACATCAATAAAGAGCATTAAAATGTTATGTTGTGGTCCACATTTCACATCCCTCTCTCTGGGTGTATATGGCTTTCTTCACTGACCAATTGGAGCTGGTTTGAAGCATTTAATTGTTGAAGAGAGCCATGTCCATCAGAATTGATCATCATATAGTCCTGTTGTTGCCGTGTATATTGATCTTCTGGTTCTGCTCATTTCGCTCAGCATCAGTCCATGCAAGGCTCTCCAGGCCTCTCTGAAATCATCCTGCTGGTCATTTCTTACAGAAAAATAATATTCCATGACATTCATATACCATAATTTATTCAGCCACTCTTCAATTGATGGGCATCCATTCATTTTCCAGTTTCTAGCCACTACAAAAAGGGCTGCTAAAAACATTCTTGCACATGTGGGTCCCTTTCCTTCCTTTAAGATATCTTTGCGATATAGGCCCAATAGAAACACTGCTGGGTCAAAGGGTATGCCCAGGTTGATAACTTTTTGAGCATAGTTCAAAATTGCTCTCCAGAATGGCTGGATCCGTTCACAGTTCCACCAATAATGTATCAGTGTCCCAGTTTTCCCACATCCCTTCCAACATTCGTCATTATCTTTTCCTGTCATTTAAGCCAATCTGACAGGTGTGTAATGGTATCTCAGAGTTTTCTTAATTTGCATTTCTCTGATCAATAGTGATTTGGAGCATCTTTTCACATGACAAGAAATGGTTTTAATTTCATCATCTGAAAATTGTCTGTTCATATCCTTTGACCATTTAGCAATTGGAGAGTGGCTTGAATTCTTATAAATATGAGACAATTCTCTATATATTTTAGAAATAAGGCCTTTATGAGAACCATTAAATGTAAAGATGATTTCCCAATTTATTGCTTCCCTCCTAATATTGTCTGTATTAGTTTTGTTTGTACAAAAACTTTTTAACATAATATACTCAAAATTTTCTATCTGGTGTTCAATTAAGAGTTCCAGTTCTTCTTTGGACATAAATTTATTCCATCTCCACAGGTCTGAGAGGTAAACTATCCTATGTTCCTCTATATCACTCTTTATATCTTAATCATGAACCCATTTAGACCTTATCTTGGTATGTGGTGTTAGGTGTGGGTCAAGCCCTAATTTCTTCCACACTAGTTTCCAATTTTCCCAGCAGTTTTTGTTGAATAGTGAGTACTTATATCGAAAGCTGGGATCTTTGGGTTTAGCTTTTTATTTGTAAAATGTATTTATGGGTAATTCTTCAACATTGAGCCTTACAAAGCTTTCTGTTACAAATTTTCCCCCCTTGTGCCCACCCCTCCTCTAGATGGCAGGAAATCCACTACACGTTAATTATGTTAAAATACTTGACAAATCGAATATATGTATGCATATTTCCACATTTATCATTGTTGTGCAAGTAAAATCGTATCTACAAGAAAAAAAATCAGAGAAAGGAAACACAATGAAAGCAAACATCAATAGAGAGCATAAAAATGTTATGTTGTGGTCCACATTTCATATCCCTCTCTCTGGGTGTATATGGCCTTCTTCACTGAACAATTGGAACTGGTATGAAACATTTTATTATTGAAGAGAGCCATGTCCATCAGAATTGTTCATCATATAGAATTGCTGTTGCCGTGTCTAATGATCTCCTGGATCTGCTCACTTCGCTCAGCATCAGTTCATGCAAGTCTCTCCAGGCCTCTCTGAAATCGTCCTGCTGGTTGTTTCTTATAGAACGATAATATTCCATAACATTCATATACCATAATTTGTTCAGCCATTCTCCAATTGATGGGCATCCATTCGGTTTCCAGTTTCTAGCCACTGCAGAAAGGGCTGCCACAAACATTCCTGCACATGTGGGTGCCTTTCCCTCCTTTAAGATCTCTTTGGGATATAAGCCCAATAGAAATACTGCTGGGTCAAAGGGTATGCACAGTTTGATCACTTTTTGAATTTCTATAGTTATTGCCTAGTTATTCCTGTGATCCTATCCTATGCTACTGATTGACTACTCTATTTCTTAGCCAGTACCAAATGGTTTTGATGACTGCTGCCGTATAATATAGTTTTAGATCTGGTATAGCAAGGCCACCTTCATCGACCTTTTTTTTTTCATTAATTCCCTTGAAATTTTTGACCTTTTGTTCTTCCAAATGAACTTTGCTACTATTTTTTCTAAATCTGTAAAATAATTTATTGGGAGCTTGATTGGTATGGCACTAAATAAGTAAATTAGTTTGGGTAGTATTGTCATTTTTATTTTATTCTCTCGGCCTACCCATGAGCACTTAATGTTTTTCCAATTGACTAGGTCTGATTTTATTTGTGTGGAAAGTGTTTTGTAGTTTAGTTCATATAGTTCCTGACTTTTCCTTGGTAGATAGATTCCCAAATATTTTACACTATCAACTGTTATTTTGAATGGAATTTCTTTTTGTGTCTCTTGCTGTTGAACTTTGTTGGTAATATATAAAAATGCTGATGATTCATGTGGATTTATTTTGAATCCTGCAACTTTGCTAAAGTTGTGAATTGTTTCTAGTAGTTTTTTAGTTGAGTCTCTAGGGTTCTCTAAGTATACCATCATGTCATCTGCAAAGAGTGATAATTTGGTTTCCTCATTACCTACTCTAATTCCTTTAATCTCTTTTTCTTCTCTTACTGTCAAAGCTAACATTTCTAATACAATATTAAATAGTAATGGTGACAGTGGACAGCCTTGTTTCCCTCCTGATCTTATTGGGAATGGTTCTAGTGTGTCTCCATTACATATGATGCTTGCTGATGGTTTTAAGTAGATGCTACTAATCATTTTAAGGAAAAGCCCATTTATTCCTATACTCTCTAGTGTTTTTAATAGGAAAGGGTGTTGGATTTTATCGAATGCTTTTTCTGCATCTATTGAGATAATCATATGGTTTTTGTTAATTTGGCCATTAATAGAATTGATTATGCTGATAGTTTTCCTAATATTGAAGCAGCCCTGCATTCCTGGTATAAATCCCACTTGGTCATAATGTATGTTGTGTTAGGTATGGGTCAAGCCCTAGTATCTTCCACACTAGTTTCCAATTGTCCCAGCAGTTTTTGTCTAATAGTGAGTACTTATCCTAAAAGCTGAGGTCTTTGGGTTTATCGAACACTAAATTGCTATAGTTATTTTTAATTAAAACTTTCTGTAATCTCATTGCTAATATCTTATTTAAAAATTTTGCATCAATATTCATTAGGGAAATTGGTCTATAGTTTTCTTTCTCTGTTTTCACTCTACCTGGTTTAGCTATCAACGCCATATCTGTATCATAGAAGGAATTTGGTAGTATACCTTCTTTCACTATTTTTTCAAATAGTTTATATAGTATTGCAATTAATTGCTCTTTGAAAGGTTTGTAGAATTTACATGTAAATCCATCTGGCCCTGGACATTTTTTCTTAGGGAGTTGGTTAATAGTTTGTTCTATTTCTTTTTCTAAAATGGGGCTGTTTAAATAATTTATTTCCTCTTCTATTAACTTAGGCAGTCTATATTTTGTAGATATTCCTCCATTTCATTTAGATTGTCAAATTTATTGACATAAAGTTGGGTAAAGTAACTCCTAATTATTACTCTAATTTCCTCTTCATTGGAGGAAAGTTCTCTCTTATCATTTTTGAGACTAACAATTTAATTTTCCGCTTTCCTTTTTCTAATCAAATTAACTAGAGGCTTATCCATTTTGTTGGTTTTTTCATAAAAGCAACTCTTAGTTTTACTGATTAATTCAATAATTTTCTGATTTTCAACTTTATTAATCTCCCCTTTTATTTTCAGAATTTCCAATTTGGTATTTAATTGAGGGTTTTTAATTTGTTTTTTTTCTAGTTTTTTTATAGTAAGCCCAATTCAATGACCTTCTCTTTCTCTATTTTATGCAAGTAAGCATCTAGAGATATAAAATTACCCCTTATAACCGCTTTGGCAATATCCCACAAATTTTGGTATGTTGTTTCATTATTGTCATTCTCCTGGATGAAATTATTGATTGTGTCTATGATTTGCTCTTTCACCCGTTCATTTTTAGGATTAGATTATTTAATTTCCAATTAACTTTTGGTCTATTTACTCCTGGTCTTATATTCCATGTGATTTTTATTGCATCATGATCTGAAAAAGATGCATTTCCTATTTCTGCCTTTCTGCATTTGATTTTGAGGTTTTTATGCCCTACCACATGGTCAATTTTTGTATAAGTTCCATGAACTGCAGAGAAAAAAGTAAACTCCCTACTGTCTCCATTCAATTTTCTCCAAAGATCTATCATACTTAACTTTTCTAACAATTTGTTTACCTTCCTAATTTTTTTCTTATTTATTTTATGGTTTGATTTATCTAATTCTGAGACAGCAAGGTTGAGATCCCCCACTAGTATAGTTTGGCTTTCTATTTCTTCTTGCATCTCTCTTAATTTCTCCCCTAGGAATTTGGATGCTATTGCACTTGGTGCATATATATTTAGTATAGATATTGCTACATTATCTATGGTACTCTTTAGTAAAATAGTTTCTTTCCTTATCTCTTTTAATTAAATCTACCTTTGCTTTTACTTGATCTGAGATCAGAATTGCTACCCCTGCTTTTTTGTTGTTGTTGTTGTTGTTATTCACCTGAAGCATAATAGATTCTGCTCCAGCCTTTTACCTTCACCCTGTATGTGTCTCTATGCTTTAGATGTGTTTCTTGTAAACAACATATTGTTGGATTCTGGTTTTTAATCCAGTCTGCTATCCTCTTCTGCTTTATGGGAGAGTTCATCCCATTCACATTCACAATTAAAATAACTAAATCTAAATGGGCTTTTCCTTAAAATGATTAGTAGCATCTACTTAAAACCATCAGCAAGCATCATATGTAATGGAGATAAACTAGAACCATTCCCAATAAGATCAGGAGGGAAACAAGGCTGCCCACTGTCACCATTATTATTTAATATTGTATTAGAAATGTTAGCTTTGGCAATAAGAGAAGAAAAAGAGATTAAAGGAATTAGAGTAGGTAATGAGGAAACCAAATTATCACTCTTTGCAGATGACATGATGGTATACTTAGAGAACCCTAGAGACTCAACTAAAAAACTACTAGAAACAATTCACAACTTTAGCAAAGTTGCAGGATACAAAATAAATCCACATGAATCATCAGCATTTTTATATATTACCAATAAAGTTCAGCAGCAAGAGATACAAAAAGAAATTCCATTCAAAATAACAGTTGATATTATAAAATATTTTGGAATCTATCTGCCAAGGAAAAGTCAGAAACTAAATGAACTAAAGTACAAAACACTTTCCACACAAATAAAGTCAGACCTAGTCAATTGGAAAAACATCAAATGCTCATGGGTAGGCCGAGTAAATATAATAAAAATGACAATACTACCCACACTAATCTACTTATCTAGTGCCTTACCAATCAAACTCCCAAGAAATTATTTTACAGATCTAGAAAAAATAATAGCAAAGTTCATTTGGAAGAACAAAAGGTCAAGAATTTCAAGGGAATTAATGGAAAAAAAAGGCTGATGAAGTTGGCCTTGCTGTACCAGATCTAAAACTGGAACATATAAAGCAGCAGTCATCAAAACCATTTGGTACTGGCTGAGAAATAGAGCAGTCGATCAGTGCATAGGATAGGATCACAGGACAAACTAGACAATAACTTTAGCAATTTAGTGTTTAATAAACCCAAAGACCCCAGCTTTTGGGATAAGTACTCACTATTTGGCAAAAACTACTGGGAAAATTGGAAACTAGTATGGAAGAAATTAGGGCTTGACCCACATCTAACACCATATACCAAAATAAGATTTAAATGGGTTCATGATTTACATATAAAGAGTGATATTATAAGTAAATTAGAGGAACATAGGATAGTTTACCTCTCAGACCTGTGGAGATGGAATAAATTTATGTCCAAAGAAGATCTGGAACTCTTAATTGAACACCAGATAAATAATTTTGATAATATTAAGTTAAAAAGTTTCTGTACAAACAAAACT
>JAJPUD010006283.1:62265-88249 GCA_023553655.1 Myrmecobius fasciatus | reverse complement strand
TCGGGGGGGGGGGGACTTGCTTTTCAGGATAGGAAATAAAATGCTGCCTTTGGAGTTTCAAAAATAAATAAATAAATAAAATAACTAAATCTGTATTTCCTGTCATCTTATTTACTCAAGTTATGTTTTTCTCTTTCCTTTCCCCTTTCTCCCTTTCTCCCTCCCCAGTATTTTGCTTTTGATGACCACCTCCCCAAACAGTCCTCTCCCCTTTGGAACCCTCCCCCTCTTTTACTCCTTTCCCCTGATTCTTGTATTTTCCCTTCTATTAGTCTATCCCTTTCTTTTCCTCCTTCCCCTCCCACTTCTCTATAAGTAGGGACATGTTTCTCTGTGAAACCAAATGTGTCTGATATACTCTTTTAGAGCCCAATCTGATGAGAGTAAGATTTACACAATGCTCATCTCCCTCCCTTTTTTCCCTCAATTATATTAGGTTTTCTTTGCCTCTTCATGAGATTTTACCTTATTTTTATCTCCTTTTTTAACCTTATTTTACCACCTTTTCCCTCTTTTCCCAGTCATACTTAAATTGTTGACCACAAAACATTTCTACTGCAGCATTTACTTCTTAGGTTCAGGATAACCTTTGGATGAGTCACTCCCCTGCCTGCAGAACACAACATCTTGGCTTCCAAGTTGATGTGATGCTGGACTAAATCAAGCAATCAGTCCTCAGGGCTAGTTCTTTCCCTAGCTTGATTCCTAGCTTGGCTCCTGTGATCTTTCAAAGCTCACAAAGTCTATCTATCTCCAGTAACAAATTAGGAACAAATAAACACAACAGACCCAGAAAAATAGCGGGGCTGTGCATTCATGGACCACACAGCAGCTTGGAAAGAAAGATTAAAAGCCCAAAGCAAATCTCCTTAACTGGAGATTTACAGCATTTCTATCCTTTGATTGCTGTTATTGTTGTGAAGAGGACCAATAATTTAAGGAAGGTGATGCCTTCATTTGTAAGTGAATTGGATTTACATGAAACAGGACTGTGCAAAGTCATCACCTTCACTCTCTCTTCCAGAGTCATCTGAGTCCAGTAGCAAGACATAGGTCAGGATGACTGGATCTGGATATAGTGGAAGACTTTGACCTTTTTTAAGCTAAAGTCTTTCCCAGGTCTCAGTTTGTCTGAGGTAACACTCACTCAGTGATTTAAGGCTAGATTATCTATCTAAGGTTCTCCCTAAATCTCCCTAAATAGGAAAGAAATGGTGCCAGTTGACGTGTTCATGTCTTTTAAATGTACACTTAATTCCAGATCAGTAACCACTTAAAAGGCCTTTCTTTACCAAAAAGTAACCCAAAACAAAAGTCACAAAACAACTTTACGTGCTCTAAATTAGAGGCAAGGTCCCTCTGAAACAATGATCCTGCATTTCCAGAAGTAGGTCCTCCATGCCCCCTATATTAATTGACATCAGACAGAACAAACAGAATATTCTGAGACCTGAGCTGATTTCCTACAATAATGAGAAAAAATCCATGAATCAGAGAAAGAAAGTGTGATAAGGAATATTTGGGTAGAGATCAAAAGAGGAAGAAATAGAAGTGATTTTATCTTCAGAGCATATACAACAGACCATGTGGACAGAAGATAAAGAATTATACCCTAAATCTGGCACAGAAGCATAATATATGATGTTGTTCTTCAATCCTGTTTGACTCTGATTCTTTTTGAGCTCTTCTTGGTAATGATACTACACAGTTTTGCCATTTCCTTCTCCAGCTCATTTTACAAACTGAGGCAAACAGGGTTAAGTGACTTGCCCAAGGTCACACAGTTAATTAGTATCTAAGATCTGATTTGAGCTCAGATCTTCCTGATTCCAGGCCCAGGACTCTATCCACTGCACCACTTAATTGCCCATAGTAACATATGATGTGAGGCTTCCATTACCCAGATATCTGCTATCATTCTCTTTTTCTGCCAAATACAAAGCAACTAATAACTATTTGTCTTGTTTTAAACTGGTTATTCAAAAAGTCAAGAAATCAACAAGGGGAAATTCTATTGTTCATCTGATTCTTATTAAGAGAGAACTGGTGACTGAAATTGATGGAAACATTAGGGGAAATTGACCATTACTCTCGAGTTTGTGACAGAGAGAGGAAAGTTAGATACATTCTGACAAGCATCTTAGATTTTGGGAAACAGATTCTAAAGCTTCAGAGGAAAGACTGGTAAGATAGATAAAATTTCAGAAGAAAGACTAGTAAAATAGGTAAAATTCTACAGAGAAAGTCCACCCAGGAGGAATGGGAAATTCTCACAGGTGAAATTCTGAAAAAAAAAAAAAAGGAAACAATTCTTGCAAGAAAGAAAAATAGGAATTATCTAAAGAGTCCAATATGTATACACAGGAAACTCACCAACTAATTTTAATTTTCAACATGGTACATACAGCCCATTAAAGCAAAGGCAGTTAACAGACAACAAATATAAGAATGTGGCATGGCTCTGTAAAGATAATGTTAAGAATATAAATGAGGTCTTTTTAGCTATATTGAGGAAAGAGAAGATCAAAGAAGGGATAGGACCATTGCTCAAGAGAAATGAGATATAATAACCAATCAGATAAAAGAGGAAGAGTTGTTCATTTTTAATTTTTCTTGTTTTCTCTGAAAGAATGAACTTTGCACTACAAATGTCCGAACAAAAAAAAATGGACAACAGGAAGCTGATGCCCAAGATAAATAAGAAGAAAGAACACCTTGCTGCCCTGGATGAATTTAAATCCCCTGACCCAAATATAATACATCCCTGGATATTGAAAAAAAAATTAATTGGAAGATATGCTTGTTGAGCCACTGACAGTAATAATCTTAAAGAACAAAGAAAACAGCAGAAATGGAGATAGAAATTTTCAAAAAATAAAAAAGCAAACTATATGCCAATGAGGTTGATAGATCCTTAAATAAATTGGCTATTGAACATCTTAAAAAGGAAACCGTCCTATCCATGTGTCTATGATAATTGTTTGAATGAGGTAAAAAGTTTGCTGGACTACTACAGGAGAAAAGAGGTACCCACTCATTTTCCCTAATCCCATTCTTGGAGTATGAATTTTAATAATTCATGTATAACCAATCCCATACTCCTTCTACCAGGTGAGTACTACTCTTTATTTGCTTGGCTCCACCCTTACTGAGGGATTGGAACAAAACCACAGCCATCCATCCCTCATCAGACAACCTACTACTATTTTGATCCACATTTTACTAGGGGAAAGGACAAGATCTGTGCACCCCTATAAAAGAGGAAGTTTCTCCCATCTCAGTTGTGGAATATAATCACAAGCTATGAAAAGTATGAGGCAATAAAATATCTACTAAGGTGTATCTATGCCCAGATCCCTTTTTGAGATATGAAACTCCCTCTGATTCAGTCAAAAAGGAAATAATTTACTTAAAAAAGAAAAAAATTTAGCCACAACCTAGTAGCCACATAACTATGCCCTGAGGTAGTCAAGACTTGCCTGAAAGCAGCTGAGGAGTGAGATCCCGCCAGAAAAAGGTAGAAATTTCTTCCTAATGGAGCTTAGTAGTGCCTTGTCCAAAAAGAAACACTGTGTAAAACACTTAAAGAAGTAGTTCAAGAGTTCTAAGATTTTTCAAAGTCAAGAATTGCCTCAAAAAGAGATCCCAGATCTTAGCACAGTGTCTAGTGTTTCATAAATGCTTAATAAACATTGATTGACTTCTATCCTATTGCTAATAAATATCTTTTTATTAACTGTTAGATGGTCTTCTAGTATCTCATTTTGTTCAGTTTCAAAACCAAACCAACAAAACCAGACCTAAGTCAGGCCTGGCACAGAATATAGTAGATATTCATGGGATGGTACATCCCAAGGTTATGGGGGGAAATGTTTTATAGCTACTGTTCTTACTGTGCTATTTTTTTTATTAAAGCTTTTTATTTGCAAAACATGTGTATGGGTATAGGTAATTCTTCAACATTGACCCTTACAAAGCTTTCTGTTACAAATTTTTCCCCCCTCACTCCCACCCCTCCCCCAAATGGCAGGATATCTACTACATGTTAATTATGTTAAAATACTTGACAAATCCAATATGTGTATACATATTTTTACAGTTATCTTGCTGTGCAAGAAAAGTCGGATCTACAAGAAAAAAAAAAACCTGAGAAGGGAAACATAATGCAAGCAAATATCAATAGAGAGCATGAAAATGTTATGTTATGGTCCACATTTATATCCCTCTCTCTGGGTGTATATGGCTTTCATCACTGAACAATTGGAACTGATTTGAAACATTTCATTGTTGAAGAGAGCCACGTCCATCAGAATTGATCATCTTATTGTTGCCGTGTATAATGATCTCCTGGTTCTGCTCATTTTGCTCAGCATCAGTTCATGCAAGTCTCTCCAGGCCTCTCTGAAATCATCCTGCTGGTCGTTTCTTACAGAACAATAATATTCCATAACATTCATATACCGTAATGTATTTAGCCATTCTCCAATTGATGGGCATCCATTCAGTTTACAGTTTCTAGCCACTATGAAAAGGGCTGCCACAAACATTCTTGCACATGTGGGTCCCTTTCCTTTAAGATCTCTTTGGGATATAAGCCCAATAGAAACACTGCTGGGTCAAAAGGTATGCACTTACTGTGCTATTTTATTAATGCCTTTCCTAAGAGTTAATTAAATCCACTAACTATTAAGAAGAAAAATACCGGTAAGGGCTCATACAACTATAATTTTAGGAGAGGGTACCTATAAAATGTAGCAGTCATATTCTAGGGACTCAATCCATAACTGCAAGTAGAATTTGGGTGAGTCCCACATTGCATTAGCCCAGTGATAAAGAAAGAGTTGGGGTGGGGATGGAGGTGGGGGAATCAGACATGTAAAGGAGGAGAACCTAAGAGAAGAGAATGAATGTTCTTTATTAAATACAGAAATTTTTTTAAATAACCATAATTAGCTAGAATAGATAAATGATAATTTTAAGTTTTTGTTTTAAATATTATCACATATTTGAAAGAGTCATTAACATAGCATGTAATGCTAGACATCTTTTCCTATTCACCTTCTAAGAGCAAAAGATTTCTTTGGACCTGAGCTTCTCCATCCCCTTTTTCCTCCCATCTTCAGCTCTTCAGCACATAACTCTGTCTCAGCACTCCCACTAGCCTTCTACATTGAAAGCTGAGTAAAAGTCTCTTTCAGTTGAAGGTCAAGAGGTGGTGACTGAAGGCATGGAACAAGTTCCCACCCCTTACCAAACTATAGGATCTTACTTGAATGGGAGATGTTCTTCCACTGAGTGTATGAATATTGTCAATGAAATTAGCCAATGTCATTGAAGGAAGAGAAAAAAAGACAAGGCAGCTCTCAAAACCTCAACCAAGAGCTAGTCTGAATAGGCTTTTATTCCAATTATTAAACCATTGCATTGAAAGTAGAACTCACATTGGAACTCATTCATGCTATTGGCTGGGAAGAGGATGGGATTCTAATAGAATAATGGAAGAATTTGAGTTGTACTCATTGGGAAGTCTACCTGAGAAAAGGAATCAAGTGAACTATGGTTTAGTGAATGTTAAAATGAATATATAAACACACACACACATCCAGCTGTTTCCAACTAATTACTATTTTTGGAAGGTTTCTATAGTGATGGAAAGATCTCTCTTCTCCCTCTCCTCCTCCCACCCCAGCCTATCAATAAGGAGTAACTGGAGGTAATGGTAAAAAAAAATAAAAATAAAAATAACTGTCTTGTGTTTCTTTTTTTTTCTGAGCTGATTCTTTTAGATGAGAAGCTCTTTGAAGGCAAGAGTTATGTCATTTCAATATTTTTTATTTATTCATTCAGCAAATCTTTATGAAAAATTTACTGGTCACTAAGTGCCATACTAGGCATTAAAAAGGTGAATTATTTAGCTCTTAGGTCCCATACTCCCTGAATCTGAAGAAAGATGAACCTTCTGAACCTTTCCTTTCACAAAGCTAATGACCAGCTAGGCCTTTGGAGGTGACACTTTGTTTGGCAGCTCTAAGAGTAATGTAGAAAAGAAAAGGTTCATAACAGTAGGATCAGACTGTGTAAAAAGAGTAAAGAGATATGATTTTGGTTTGTCTTTAACCAACTCTTTGACTAAAATATTTTTTCTTCACAAACCTGCTGTGTTTCTGAAATTCCTACCATTTCTCTGTATTAAGATATTGTATTATATTATTATTTATAAATTACATTTGCTACCTAATGCATTGTAATAACTTTTACATTGAAATAAGGATAGGATTTTAAAAAGATGGGATGGAAAAAGCTAAGAGGTGGAAAGAACACTGGACTGATAGGAGACTGAAGTTCTAGTTCTCCCACTAATTCACTATAAGTGAAAGTAGGAGTTGGGATTTTATATGTTAGGAATTATAAGTAGGCCAATATAGCTGGATCATAGATATATAAAGGGCAGTAAAGTATTAGAAGACCAGAAAGGTAAGAAGGGATCATGTTGTAAAAAAAATTCTAAATGCCAAACAGACAACTTTATATTTCATCCTAGAGCATTAAGCCAATGGAGTTCAATCAGGAAGAAGGTGACATGGTTAGAAACTTGCTCTATAAAAATCATCTTGGCTATTGAGTGGTGGATGAGCTAGAATGGGGAAAGATTTAAGGCAGAGATATTAACCAAAAGTCTATTTCAATAGTCCATTGAATTTAAAAACAAAAGATGTTGTAAAGATAGAAACAAGATTAGGCAATGGATTGATTATTCAGAAATAGTGAAAGTTAGTAAGAAAGTAGTAACACTAAAGTTGTGAGCCTGGATAGCTGGAAATATAATGGTGCTTTTGACAAAAATAGGGAAAGATATAAGACCTATATATATAAACTGGGGGATCACCTTCATAGAGAGCAAATTTAATATCTAGTAGGTGATGATGAGATAATAAAATTAAATAGAATAAAGAAAAAAGGACATGGGACCTAGAAAATCCTGGAGGTAACTGGGAGTGACCTGGATAATGATTTGACAAAGTCTGAGCAATAGTCACGGAAGTAGGAGGAGAGCCAGGAAAGGGCAGTGTCATGAAAAGTATCATAAGAGGAGAGTATACATGAGGAGAAGGTATTAACAGTATAAAATACTATGGAGAAGTCAAAAAGAATGAGAATTGAGAAAGGGCTATTAAGTTTGGCAATAAAGAGATTGCTGGTAACTTTGAAGGAAGTGGCTCCCATTGAATAATAAGGTCAGAAGCCAGATTCCACAAGTTTTAGAAGAGACTGAGAGAAAGGGAATTGGAGGTACCATTTGTAGATGGTTCTCTCAAGTTATTTAGCCACAAAATGAATAAAAATTATAGGATGCTAGCTAGTGAAAATTGCTGGATCTAGTGAAGGTTTTTAAGGATGGCAAAGACATAGATATATTCATAGACAGCAGAAAAGTCAGTAGGTGGAGAGAGATAGTTTGGGGGGGTGATATTTATGGAGAAGTTGGAAGGGCATTGGATCAAGATTGCTTGTAAATGGATTTGCCTTGACAAGAAGTACCACCTCTTCAATGAGACCAAAGTGAAGGAAGAGATAGTAGGAGAAGATATTCAAATGATGTAAAATGAAGAAGGGAGATATAAATCAGTGATTAGTCCCAACTCTTTTGATGAAACATGAAGTCAAAACCTCAGCTGAAAAGGTAAGAGAAACTTGTGAGAGACTAAAAGAGAGATAAGAATGTATTTAGAACAGCTTTGGAGAATGGGATAGTAAATCAATTAAAAAGGAATAGAATATTTGCAAGAGCCCAGTTGAAATTATATATACACATGTAGTTTCCCCTAATCTGTACATTATTTTTTTGTGATTTTTCCCACCTTTGTCAGCACCATATGAATAGGAGCAAGTGAGAAAAATAATGGGAGTAGTCCAGGCTTGGTAAAATACAACATGATAAGGAAGGAAATGATTCAAGGATAGAGGGTAATGGAGAATTAAGTTAATTCACCAAAGGATCCAGATGGAGAAGAGAGGAGAGTATAGCCAGTGTGGGGGTAATAGTCTGGGAAAGAACAGAGAGAGAAAAGAAATGAGGGTTACAATAAAAATAAAGTATTCATATTTAACCCTCATTTTGAGGGTTAATATTCATAAAGCAGAGGGGGAAATAGAATGATAAAAGATTACAATTAAATAAAGGAATTTCAAAGTTTATAAAAAGTAGGACATTGTGGGGTTTTGATAAGATCAACCATCATTGTGTGGAACTGAGATGGAGTAAAGAAATAGGTCATGGGAACTGAGTAGGTTGATCACTAAAGACTTTTTAATGGTGTAAAACTGATGGAAAGGCAGCATAGCAAAGTGGGTAGAATATTGGCTTTTGAATTAGGAAAAATATATTCAAATCATAACTTTAACATCTACTAGTCGTGTTACCATGAATAGTTTACCTAATCTTTCAATGCCCCAGGAAGCTCTCTAAGATTACAAGTTTCAAATGGATTTAGTGGAGAAATTTTTTTTATTACTTAGTGGAGCCCTTCCAAATTATATCTTGCCTCTTTCAGGCTGCCTCAGGGTTATATCAGTAAGCCAAACACCTAAATCACTCTTAAGCTATTGTATTTGGGCTTTTTAGTGTCTTGAGAGTAAGTAATCCCAAACTCCCCTTTTCCTACGTTTAAAAAACAAGTCTCTCTCTGTCTCTCTGTCTCTCTGTTTCTCTGTCTCTGTCCCTGTCTCTCTGTCTGTCTCTCTCTCTCTCTGTCTCTCTCTCTGTCTGTCTCTGTCTCTGTCTCTGTTTCTCTGTCTGTCTGTCTCTGTCTCTGTCTCTGTCTCTCTCTCTCCCCCTTCTCTCCTCTCTCTTTATGTGTATGTGTGTAGTTAGATAGGGAGGTATGGATTAAAAAAAAAAGATTCTCTAAAAGAGAACTGTTGTGCCCACCCTCAGGTTAAAAAAAAAAACCTTCCAAAAAGCTCCTCTGTATTACCAAAACTACCAGAACTGTTCAGGCCCCCAAGAGACAAAGAACAAATGGATACAAGGAAGTACACAAGTCTGTTAAACCACAGATGTTTATGAGAAAGTAAAACTAGGTCAGAAAAATACATTAAACAGAGTAAATGAATGAATTCTGGTTCAGGTGCCAGTCATGCCTAGCTAGAGTTGAGCAAGTGAAGGGAAATCAGAGCCATCAGTTTCTCCATTTTTCCCACAATAGATCTGCTTTTGTAAGCATTCCAGACACCCAAGCTAATAGCTACAATTAAAAATCCTTACACCTAAAAGTTTTATTTATACCTTGCCACTTTCCCCTTTAGCTTTCACTTCTCTTAGTTAGCTTGGGAGAGGAAACTGCATCTCAGCTACAGAACTGTTTAAAAACAAAAGCAAACAAAACAAAACAAACAAAGCAAACCCTGCTCTCATCTGATTCTTGGTCGCCACAATGCTTGTTGGGGCTGAGTCTCCTCTCCTCCCTCTATTCCCCACTCCTACCGTGTTTTCTCTTCTTTTCTCTGACTTCCTAAAATCTCACCCTTCCCCCCCATCTGAAAACCTGAAATACTTCCTAGCCTCAGGAGATGAGCAAACACTCCTACAAGCAGAAATGAGAATAGTGGCAAAATTAAAAAGGAAGAAATCCTTAAGAAACTATGTAATAGCATTTCTATTGGGCTTATATCCCAAAGAAATCATAAGGGAAGGAAAGGGCCCCACATGTGCAAGAATGTTTGCGGCAGCCCTTTTTGTAGTGGCTAGAAACTGGAAACTGAATGGATGCCCATCAATTGGAGAATGGCTGAACAAATTATGGTATATGAATGTCATGGAATATTATTGTTCTGTGAGAAATGACCAGCAGGACGATTTCAGAGAGGCCTGGAGAGACTTGCATGAGCTGATGCTGAGTGAAATCAGCAGAACCAGGAGATCATTATACACAGCAACAATACTATATGACGATCAATTCTGATGGACATGGCTCCCTTCAACAATGAAATGTTTCAAACCACTTCCAATTGTTCAGTGAAGAAAGCCATATACACCCAGAGAGAGGGATGTGAAATGTGGACCACAACATAACATTCTCATACTCCTTGATTGATGTTTGCTTACATTGTGTTTCCTTTATCTGATAAGTCTTTTATGTAGATACTATTTTTCTTGCACAACAATGATGTTTGGAAATATGTATACATATATTTGATTTGCCAAGTATTTTAACATAATTAACATGTAGTGGATATCTTGCCATCTAGGCGAGGGGTGGGGAGCTGGGGGGAAAAATCTGTAACAGAAAGCTATATAAGGGTTAATGCTCAAGAATTACCCATACATATGTTTTGCAAATAAAATAAATTTTTTTTAAAAATTTTAAAAATTAAAAAAAGAAACTATGCAATACAACAAACTGAGTGAATAGCACTGTAAAAATATAAGACATGATTCCTGTCCCTAGGGACAGTAGTATCCCAGAAACTCTATTTAACTCTACTTTTAGCAGCATTAGAAACAGGAAGGGTTGAAGAAAATAAGCTAAAGTGTCTTATCTGCTTTCTTCTACTGAGAACAAGACAAAGATAAAAGCCTCAACCCAGACCATCTCAGAAAGCTCCATAAACACTTCCTCTCCAATGGAAATTGCCATTCCTAGAGAAGGCAGCCCAAGATTTGCAAGACATCCAGAAATTTAGGTGCTCCCTAATCTATGGATCCTGCTTCAGTTAAATGCTGATGGCTATCTCTGAGAAAAGCAACCCCGGCATAAAAAAAAAGCCATCTGTCTCACAACCACCACCATCAACTGCCAACAAACGGCAACTGACTAGCAGTTAAATCCTATAGCACCAGAAACAGCAATGCCCCCAACCCTAACAACTCTGCTACCTATTAGGTCCCTGTAGCCTTCCTCCAGGGATTCAAGTCTTGTGGAGAGGCAAATTGTTCCCTGCTTCTCCAGGTCCTACATCTTCTCCATAGCAACCATAAGCTATTACTTCTAAACAAAATCAGAAAATTTCAGCCTCAAAGTCCTTGACACCATCAAGTAGTTCAACATCAGAAATATATATAGTTTTATCAGTGAAAATAAAATTTTAAAAAATAGGGACAGTTAAGTGGTACAGTATAAAGAGTGCTTTTCCAAGAGTCAAGAAGCTCTGAATTCAAATTCAGCCTTGTACACTTACAAGCTGTGTGATATTGAGTCATTTAATTTCTGAGTTTAATAATAGTGCCTACCTCCCAGAGTTACTATAAGAAACATATGAGTTAATATTTGCAAAGTTCTTAGCACAGGGCCTTGGACATGGCAAGTGTTTTATAAATATAGTTAGCTATTATAATAATCTGTTTTGCTGTTGTCCCCTAAGGACCACTGGCCTGAAACATGTGTGATTTCCCCCCATTAGAGTATGAGTTCTTTGAAAGCAGGATGTCTTGACTTTATATTTGCATCATCTATTTTTAGCACAGGGCTAACATAGTAAGCCCTTAACAAATACTGTTTCACTCATTTGTTCAAAGAAGGAATCCTATGAAAAGGCAGAACCAGAACATAAGACCAAGAGTCTGGAACAGCAGTCAGTCAACTACTTGGAGGAAAGTAAGTGGATTTGTGGAAGCAACAAACATGAGCTTAGACACAATTGGGAAACTGGTGATGGAGAGAAGGGCCTAGCATGCTATAGTGCATGGACTATTCACATGGTCATGAAGAGTTGGACCCAACTGGAAGATACAACAATAGACACAAACAGATTTGGAACAGTGACTTCGTAGCACCATTGGAATTTGGAGGTAAAGGGAACCTAAAAGCTCATTTAGTCCAAAATCCTTGTCTTCCAGATATGGAAACTGGAGCTTAGAAAGGTTAAACAGCTTGTTATCCAAATTCACCTAGGCAAAAAAATTAAAACCTTCCCTTTTAATTGGCAAAAATACCACATAAATGAATCATGATATATGCTTCAGTTGGAGAAAGATTCTCCAATAATGGAATTTCCAAACCTTGTATTTAAGCCAAGGTCCTTTGATTATAATTCAAATATTCTTTTTTACTTACTCCACCATGCAGCATCTATGTTTAACATCATTCATTAAGAATTAGGGCTACAAGATATTATTTTACAGATCTAGAAAAAATAACAAAGTTCATCTGGAAGAACAAAAGGCCAAGAATTTCAAGGGAATTGATGAAAAAAATGCCAATGAAGGTGCCTAGCTGTGCCAGAACTAAAACTATATTATAAAGCAATGGTCATCAAAACTGTTTGATACTGGCTAAGAAATAGTCGATCAGTAGAATAGGTTCACAGAACAAAATAGTCAATGACTATAGCAATGTAGTATTTGATAAATCCAAAGACCCCAGCTTTTAGGATAAGAACTCACTATTTGACAAAAACTGCTGGGAAAACTGGAAACTAGTATGGTAGATACTAGGCAGTGGCACACACCTAACACCATATACCAAGATAAGGTCAAAATGGGTAGAGAAAGTAGAGAAGAAAGAAATTTGTGACCAAAGAAGAACTAGAAATCATTATTGAAGACCAAGTAGATAATTCTAATTATATTAAGTTAAAAAGGTTTTGTACAAAAAAAAAAAACTAATGCAAACAAGATTAGAAGGGAAGCAATAAACTGGGAAAACATTTTTACATTTAAGGGTTCTGATAAAGGCCTCATTTCTAAAATATATAGACAATTGACTCAAATTTATAAGAATTCAAGCCATTCTCCAATTGATAAATAGTCAAAGGATATGAACAGACAATTTTCAGGTAAAAAAATTAAAACCATTTCTAGTCATATGAAAAGGTGCTCCAAATCACTATTGATCAGAGAAATGCAAATTAAGACAACTCTAAGATACCACTACACACCTCTCAGATTTGGCTAAAATGACAGGAAAAGATAATGACCAATGTTGGAGGGGATGTGGAAAAATTGGGACACTGATAAATTGTTGGTGGAATTGTGAACATATCCAACCATTCTGGAGAGCAATTCAGAACTATGCTCAAAAAGTTATCAAACTGTGCATACCCTTTGACCCAGCAGTGTTTCTACTGGGATTATATCCCAAAGATAGTTTAAAAAGAGGGAAAGGGACCCACATGTGCAAAAATGTTTGTGGCAGCTCTTTTTGTAGTGGCAAGGAACTGGAAACTGAATGGATGCCCATCAGTTGGAGAATGGCTGAATAAGTTATGGTCTATGAATGTAATGGAATACTATTGTTATATAACAAACGACCAGCAGGCTTATTTCAGAGAAGCCTGGAGATACATGAACTGATGCTAAGTGAAATGAGCAGAACCAGGAGATCATTGTACACAGCAACAGCAATATTATACAATGATCAATTCTGACGAATGTGGCTCTTCTCAACAATGAGATGATTCAGACCACTTCTAATGATCTTATGATGATAAGAGCCATCTACACCCAGAGAGAGATCTGTGGGAACCAAATGTGTATTATGTTGTGATTTTTTTACTTCTTTGTAGTTGTTTGCTTGCATTTTGTTTTTTCTCATTTTTTTCCTTTTTGATCTGATTTTTCTTATGCAGCAAGATAATTGTGTAAATATGTATGTCTATATTGGATTTACATATATATTTTACCATGTTTAACATATATTGGATTATTTGCCATCTAGGGGTGGGGGTGGAGGGAAGAGGGGAAATTGGAACACAAGATTTTGCAAGAGTCATTGGTGAAAAATTATCCTTGCATATGTTTTGAAAATAAAAGACTTCAATAAAAAAAAGAAGAAAATTGACCAAAAAAAGGAGTTAGAGCTATTGGGGCAGTAAATGACACAGTGGTTAGAGCATTGGCCCTGAAGTCAGAGGACCTAAGTACAAATCTGGCCTCAGACATTTAAAACTTAACACGTCCTAGCTGTGTGAACCTGAGCAAGTCACTTAACCCCAATTTCCTCAGGAAAAAAAAAATAGGGCTATTTAAGGGAAAAGTGCTGGTTGAAGCTGATAACCTTTAAATTAGATCATATAGTTCTGAGGAAGTTAAAAGAATCATACTATGTTACCAAAATAATTTATTGTTTAATGAAAATTATTATACTCCATAAAAAATGGGTGATGGTTTCAGAGAAACCAGAGAGGACTTGAATGAAATGATTCATAAGCAAGTTGAACAGAATTAGGAAAAACAATGTGTATAATGATTATAACATAAGTAAAAGAAAACCTCTGTGAAAAACTGAATTATGAATGATGCAATGACCAGTTACAACTCCAGAAAATTAATGATGAAGCATGCTTCCTACCTTTGCAGAGAGGTGATGAATTAAGAAGTGCAAAATCAGACATAAATTATCAGACATGGCAAATGAACAAATTTGTTTTGCCCTGATTAAAATTATTTGTTACAAGAAAGGGCACTTGGGGTGGGGATGGAGTTAGGGAGAAAATGGAGAGGACAACGATAGTGATACTAGGAATAAGAAAAAAACATCAAAGATTATTTTAAAATTAACAGAAAACAAAAGGAAGTTGAGAATGGGACATAAACAAACACAGCAACACTGGAACTACCATGTGAAATCTGAAATATAAAAAACCCAACTATTGTAATTAATAATAATAATAACTAGAATTTATATCACTTTAAAGTTTCCAAATCATTTTATATATCTTACCTCATTTATATAGTGAATGCATGATTTCATATGCATTCTCTTTGTGTTTATTAGTGTTTTGCCAAATTCACAACAATAAAAAGTAAAAAATTAAATAATATATATTTATATATATGAATGATAACATGTATTATATTTAAAATAATAAATTTATATATTGCTTTAAAACTGGCAGACTGTCAGTTTTAAATTCTAAATACCACCTCACGTCTCTCAGATTGGATAAGATGACAGGAAAAGATCATGATAAATATTGAGGGGATATGGGAAAATTGGAATACTAATGCATTGCTGGTGGAGTTGTAAAATAATCCAACCATTCTGGAAAGCAATCTGTAAAAATGCTGAAAGGGCTATAAAACTGTGCATATTCTTTGACCCAGCAGCCATTGCTGGGTCTGTATTCCAAGGAAATCATAAAAGAGAGAAAAGGACACACATTGCAAAAATGTTTGTAGCAGCTCTTTTTGTGGTAGTGAAGAATTAGAAAATGAATGCATTCACATCAACTGGGGAATGGCTGAACAAAGTTGTGGCATATGAAAGTAATGGAATATTATTGTTTTATTTAAAAATGATGAACAAGCTGATTTTAGAAAGGTCTGGAAAGATTTACATGAACTGATGCTAAGTAAAACAAGAAGATTTAGGAATACATTGTACACAATATCGCAAAAATGTGCAATGATCCATTATGAAAGATTTGGTTCTTCTCAGAAGTTCAATGATTCAAAGAAATCCCAATAGACTTTGGACAGAAAATGCTATCTGCATCCAGAAAAAGAACTAAAGCAACTAAATGCAAATCAACACATGCTAAGTTTGCTTCTTTTTTCTGTTTTTTTAATCTCTCCCATGGTTTTTCCCTTTTTCTTCTGATTTTTCTCTTCCAACATGATTCATAAAGCAATGTGTATTAATAAATAAATAAATGAATGAATGAATGGATAGATAAATGGATAAATAAGTAAATAAGTGACAGAATGTTTTATATAGATTCTCTTTTTTGAGAGAATCCTATGAGAAAGGCATTTAACAGGTATCTCCATTTTACAGATGTAGAAACTGAGACTGAGAGACATTTAAATAGCTCAAGATCAGTCTCACAGTTAATAAGTATCAGAACTGAGACAAGAACCTTTTTCCCAGTCTAGCACTCTAACAACCAAGCAATGCTATCCAGACACATAAAATATACCCCAGAGCCAGGAAAATTGTCATAATTTACCAATAAGATTATATCCTCCTCCATCCTGGTGTCTAAATTGGTGTTACTCCCACAGGTCTTATTCTGTAATGTTGGAACCCCATGGTCTTTCATGTGTCTGATTTAAGTAATAGAAATCGAAATTTTGACACCAGTGCAAATTCAGAGAAAGGACTGTGCAGTTCATACAGAGGACGAAGAAGACTTGGGAATAGAAGGACATATTGAAGGAAGAGGTGCCAGCCTCTTTGGGAAGAAGAGATATTTTTAGGGTCTTCTATTTAAACTAATTGTTCTGGGTAAATAGATATTAAATTCAATTGTTTCTAAAATAAGCAATTGCTCTTTTGTGCCCTGAATCAAAGGCCTGATGATACTGCTTAGATACTTAGATACTGCTTAGAAGCAAATGCCTGTATATTTTATCCCTCCATGAAGTAAAGAAATTGGATCCAGCTTCTTAGATCACAAGGAGAAGCAACCAACAATAATGCAATTTGACCTTTCATAATTAGTTTTTTTTTCTATTACCATAGTCATTCAAGCATTCTCTTTTCTTCTTTCTGTATATTCTTCACCTATTGGCCTCACCAGTACAGTGACTTCATCATTTCCCATGGATTTAATTATCATTTCTTTGCATACAGTAAAGAAAGAATAAACATTTATAGAGTATATACAATATGTCAGGTCTTGGACTAAATTCTTTCCAATTATTATTTCATTTGGTCTTTACAACTATCCTGTAAGATAAATGCTGTTATTATTTTACAGTTGAGGAAACTGTGGCAAATGGGGGTTAAATGATTTTCTCAGAGTTGCACAGATAGTAAATATCTGAAGTTGGATTTGAATTTAGATCTTCCTCACTCCAGATACAATATTCTATCAACTGTGTCATCTGCCTACTTCAGTGACTGTTTAATCTAAAAATGTAGCTTTAATCTCTCTCTCTCCTGAGAGCCAATGCATCACCAATTACTTACTAGATATTTTAAATTGAAGGACTCATAGTCATCTATCTCAAACTCAAAATGTCCAGAACAAAACAGAATTTATTTACCTTTTCCCCAAATTTTCCTTTTCCGAATGTCCATATTTCTGTTCACCATCGTCAGTGTCTCAATTTTGCATCTTTCATATTATTCTTATTTTTGTATTTGTTACCGTACACGATCACAAAAATTGCCAAATCTTTTTGTTTCTACCCCAACAATATCTCTTGTCTCTGTCCCCTTCTCTCTCCTCCCATAGCCATTCACTACCTTAGATCAGGCCCTTATCACCTTTCAAAAAAATTTATCCCAATAGCTCCTAATTGATCTCCCTGCCTCAGATTTCTCCCTTTTCCAATCCATCCTCCATACAGCTGCTAAAGTGATTTTCTTAAAGAACAAATCTGACCATATTATGCCCCAGTCAATAAATTCTAGTCACCCTCTATGGTTTCTTGGATCAAATCAATCAAATAAAAACTACACTTGGCATTCTAAGCTCATCACAGCATGACTCCATCCTACCTTTCTAGTTTCATTAGGCAGCTCAGTGGCACAGTGAAGCCTGGATTCAGAAATACCTGAGAATTAGTCTAACCTAGGACACTGACTAACTGTATGACCTTAGCAAGTCCTTTAACCCTGTTTGACTCAAATTTCCTCAACTATAAAATGGGGGTAATAATAACACTTATCCCCCTGTGTTATTATGAGGATCAAATGGATTTGTAAAATACTTAGAACAGTGTCTAGGACATGATAAGTGCTCAATAAATTCTTATTTCCAACTATTTCCTTTCCTTTTCTCTTTAGTTCAGTCAGATTTCCTTTTGTACCTTTGTATTAGCTGTCTTTCATTTTTGTTCTGCATTCTCTCTTTACTTCACATCTTAGAATTCTTCATTTTTGTCAAGACTCAGCTTAAATCTTACCATCTACCTGGAAACTTTCCTGGCCTCCCCAGCTTTCTTCAAGTCTCAGCTAAAGTCCTATGCTATAGGAAGCATTTCCTGATTCTCCTTAATTCTGAAGTCTTTACTCTTATCTCTAAGTTATTCCATATACAGCTAGTTGTCTTCCCATTTCACTTAAGCTCCTTGGAAGCTTTTCTTTGTCTCCTAGCACTTAGTACAATGCCTGGTACATGGTAGGTACTTAATAAATGTTTGTTGAGTAGCAATTCTCCCAGCTCTTAGTGTCCTCTATCCCAAAAGTGAGCATTTTGTAAACCTTTAGGCTTACTTCTGTAACACATACTCTGAAGCTACATCCAAACTCTCCCTCATAAGGGCAGGTTGGGTCCCTAAAGGGACAAGGGATTGAGGATTATTTTTTTTAATTACATAACTATAGGGAGGGGCTATTCACATGTAGCACATGGGCATTTTATGGCTTAAAGGGAGACAAAATAGATTTCTCTAGCATCAAACTATTCTCCCTTCCCAACCCAGTCCCTTCTCCGAGGAAGAATTTAATTCCTGCCAGGTAGTGAAGTAAGAAGTTTGGGCCAGAGATTGCCACTCTATTTTCCTCAGAGAAGGGGTAGTTGGCTAGAAATGCTCCCTTAAATATTTTTAGAATAGGACGTGTGATTTTCAGGTTCTATCCAACTTCTAACTGGTATTCCTTATTAGGGGAGAGAAGAATCTTACATATCGTATCCAAGGCTTAACTCCTTTTCCACCAAATACCAGTTTCTCAATGAACACACATAGCAATTATCAAAGAGAACTGATTTATCCAAATCATAGCAAAACAGAAATCAGAGAATGTATATAACAATATATACCATACACTACAGAGTAAAAGAGCTCTCCTAGGGAGGGAGGGAACTTGGCTCAATCAAGAGAAAGAGTCCTAGATCTCATCCGAAGAGAAATCCCCCAAGCAGAAAGCAAGGTCTTGATGGAAACTGCTTGCTCCTTGCTTGTCTTCCCAAAGTCTTTTCCTTCAGGAATCTGAAATAAGATTTACCTTGTCCATCTTTTCTCTCAAAGCTGGAAGCCAGAAACACCCAAAGTTTAAGGAGAGTCATCCACTTGAAGACTGTGAAAAGACTGGAAGAAGACTGAAAAACTGTCCTTTCTCCTACTCTCTCCTTAACTCCAACCATCCTTTGGGCAGGCACAGAATGTTAATGTTCACCAGTGAGGAGAAAATCCCATACTAATGTTTTTTGGGACTGGAATTACATTCCTAATGATCCTCTAGTATGCTTTCCAAGATTATTATTAATTTACATTAGTCAATTATACTTAACTTTTTAAAAGAGGTATTTTGTTACAGCAAAACAGTTGATGCAATTAGACAAAACATTCTCCCCAAATATCTGTGTACTTCACCAATACCTACAGATTCTAGGGGTAAAATAAGCTTGAGTTTAGAGAATACCTATGCCAAGGTGCAGAGTTGTGTTGGAAAATGTTTAACAACCAGCTCTTTGGGGAGAAGCTGGGTGAGATATACACATACCACACTTTTAAATTTAATCTTCATAATTAACTTTTCTTCATTACTTTCTTAAGTCTAGGCAACAAACAAGACAATCAACCAAACTCTGATTTTTAAAATTTGCCAATTTCAAAGTTGCAAATGTTCACACAGAAAATTCAACAATTAACTCTGTGACCTAATATGAGCGGGAACAGGCTCCTCTGAAAGAGGTAACCACTACTTCTGTTAGTTTTTTTGTTGGAATCCTCAAGAGATTGCCCTTGAGTATTATGCCCATGTATCTGGTACTAGAAATCAAACTTAATAAATGTTATTGGTTGTTTGATTTCTTGAAAAGAATTACATGGTTTTTAGCTCATGTTTAATGTTAATTTGACTATGATGATCTAAATTTATTTCCTATCATCAACAAGTGGGCATACTACTAACAGAGCTAAATCTATATTGTCAAATTCAGATGAAAATGAGGGCATTAATCCATATATAAAGATCCCCTGTAGGTCACATATTGATATTTTAATGTAATGTTTTATATATATATGCATATATATATAATTATTATTATTATATTTTTACTTATTTTGTTAAGTATTTCACAATTACATTTTAATCTGGTTTGGATTGCACCTGGGAGTGCTGCTAGCCATATGCAGTCCAAAGGCAGCATATTTGACACTTTAGCTAAATCTCTTCAGTTTTGACATTTTTACTATAAACAAAACCAAATTAAAAAAAAAAAAAACCCAGAAAGTTTCAGTTAAATGATAGGATAGTTTGCAAATATTATTTGGAAAGACAAAGAAAAACATTAACAGAGTAGATTTTATGGCACAGCTAAAGGCAACAAGATATGTTATTCTATGGGCTATTTGGTTATCACACATTAGTTTTAATGACAAATATTTGCCAAAAAAAAAAAAAAAAAAAAACCAACCACTCAACATGAAAATAACTGCTGCTTATGTGAACCAATGTTGATTGCTAAGAATAAATAGGTAAAGAAACCCCACAAAGAACTTGCCAAGACTCCTAAAAATTAAATCAACATTTACTCTAAATCTTGATGACTTCCATGTAAAAGTGAAGAAAAAATAGATGAGAAAGTATGATTCAAAAAAAAGGACAAAGACTTATAGATTACACAGAGGTCTCATAGCTTTATATTATGAATGCTGTCTTATTGGTAGACAGTAGATGTAGGGAGCATCAAATGACAAAAGAAAAAATGAAATAGATTATTGTTTAAAGGCAGAAAATTAACTTATTAATGTAGAAGTTATCCCTAAGTCATCTGTCTAGCACAATTAGATTATTCACTTTAGTCAGAGCTAAGATATTGTTAAATAATGTTAAAATATGTTAAAATGTTAAAAATGTTAATTATGTTAAATATTTATATGTTAAAATGTTAAAAATTTATGTCATGTCAAATGTTAAAATGTTATGTTAAATATGTTTAAAAAAAGAATAATGAGAAAAAATATGGTATAAAATTAAATAAGCAATTGATGACCAAAAATTGTAAACAGAAAATGAAAATGACATCAATATTATTATGTAGTCATTGCAAAGACATCTAAAGGTAAAGATAGATTTAAAGAGAGAAGATTTTTTTTTTAATTTTTTTCTGAGGCAATTGGGGTTAAGTAACTTATCCAGGATCACACAGCTAGGAAGTATTAAGTGTCTGAAACCAGATTTGAACTCAGGTCCTCCTGACTTCAGGGCTGGTGCTCTATCCACTGTGCTACCTAGCTTTCCCAAGAAGAAGAAATTTAGAAAAGATTTTTTTTAATTACTATATTAAACTTTCTCCATCGATGACAATGGAATTACCACACTTAGGTCCAAACAACACTGTCTTGGATATGTTTATAATGGAAATACAAAAAGAGAACAAAAATGTGAGAAGCAACTAGATTGGACCTACTAGAGGTAATAGAAGTCTGAGAACATTTGGGGTTGATAGACAAAGAACCTGAAGAAGAGAAAGATAAAAAAAAATGTGCGTGGGGGGAGTCTCAGATTTAATTAATACCAAAAAGTAAAATGCTATTTTACAGGTTCTTTTTCAATGAAGTATTTCTTGTCCATACATCAAAACCACTGAAGATTCCTTGAAAGACATGACAGAAATCGTCTTGTTGAATGACCTTCTGGTCATGAACATCAGGCATAGTATAAAACAGGAAATAAATATTCACCAGGGATGAAACCACTGCAATGAAGAAATTGAGTGCAGACTCCTAGTTAAAAAGGAATTCCCTTTGGAGGTAAGGACCTTAATGAACAGTTCTTATTTGAAGATGACATTATGTTACTTGCATCAAATTCAGGGATATTTCAGAGTCTCCCAAGGTACCTCTAAGCATTGAAAAAGACTGGCCATGTATACAGGAAAAGCTACAGTAGATAGAGAATGTTTGTTGACCAGTTTACAATATCCATTTTAAAGAATTTATACAGCAAGATAATGGTATAAATATATATACACATATTCGATCTGTCAAATATTTTAACATAACTAACATGTATTAGACCTCCTGCCATCTAGGGGATAGGAGGGAAAAATTTGTGACAGAAAGCTTTGCAAGGATCAATGTTGAAAAGTTACCTATGCAAATGTTTTGCAGATAAAAAGCTTTAATAAAAAATTTTAAAAATTAATATATATATATATACATAAATGCAAAAAAAAAGAGTTTATAGACCTTGTTCATAAGAATATATAGACAATGAATTGGATCCAGAATTGAGATAAGTGGCTATAGGAAACTGTAAAGTTCCTTTAACGATCTCAAGTTTCCTACTAAAATAAAGGTCTGTATTTTTAGTTCCTATATTTTTGTTTTGCCATTTTTTAGTCATGTCCAACTCTTTGTGATTTCACTGGGGGTTTTCTTGGCAAAGATGAGGAAACTAAGGCATACAGGATTAAGGAACTTGCCTAGGATAAGTATCTGAAGAGAGCTTTGAACTCAGGAAGAAGAATCTTCTTGACTGGTAATTTATCCATTGTTCTACCTAACTGTTCTTCCTTATTTTATGACAGTATAAATTGTATGGCAGAAAAACATGAACTATAACAATCTTTGAACATTAAAAAAAGAATATTACAAAGAGGGCAAATGGAAAGACTCATAATATAGCATAAGCAGGCTGCAACATAAAATCAATGAGGAATTTCAAAGAAAAGTAAAAAATATCAAGGAATGAGTGAGTAAATGAGTGAATAGAAAAAGCATTTAAGAGCTTCCAATATGCCATGCATTGTGATAAATGTTGTAGATATAAGCACAAGCAAGCTTGGCAATCCTTACCCTTAAGGAACTTATGTTTTAAAAGGGAAAAACAACTTATAAAGGGGAGTTGGGAGAGGATGGGAGAAGAGAGATAGATACATGACAGTATAATTTGGAAGTTACTATGAAGTAATAGTGGCCTTTTTTCAGGGCAGTAAGATGAAAGTTCCCCTGTAATACCTGAGAATCCCAATGGCTCAGTCCAGGTGGGAAACAGATAAGGGGGATTGCCAGAACTGAGCCAGAATGATTTAGAAATTTCCAGAAAGGAATATGGAAGCCTGGTTCAGGCTAAGATAAGGCAAAAGCTTGCCAATTAAAGATCCCATTATATAATAGAATCACATGTAAGGATAAAGGATAGGTAAACAATCAGAGAGCTTCACAGTTATCCTCACAATGTCAGGTAAAGTTGAGAAAGGCCTCCAGTTATATTGGATGGATCTCTCTGTGTTTAATCCATGGGAGAATTTGAACAAGATTCCCACAGGATGGACAGTCATGGATGGATTTATATTTGTAACAGTGAAGGCAATTTCAAAATTAATAAGATTATGGGTTCATGGGTCCATTTGAACATTTTTAAGTATGCCTAAAGAATTTTTTTCTACGTTGGATGCCACAGTAGACTGTAAGAGGAACTGAATACCCTTAAAGAAGACCTAGACAAAAGTAAAATTCTTATATTCTCAGAGCCTGTGTTGTCAGATTTATATGCACAAGTCACTACCATGCTAAATAAACTCCACTGATTCCTTGTCCTATTAGTTTTGAAATCAAGGAGGAAGGAAGGGAAGGGAAGAGAGAAGCATTTATTAAATTTACTAGATGCCAGAGATGGTGCTAAGTGCTTTATAAATATTATCTCATTTGAGCTTCACAACAACCATCTGAGGTAGGTACATTAGTACCCTCAGTTTACACTTTGGGAAACAAGTGCTTCAGATAAAAGTCAAAACCCAATGATTGGAGGAGGGCGGAGCCAAGATGCTGGAGTGAAAACGTGACTCTCTGTGTCCTCCTCCGATCTTCTCTCAAACCAACAATAAAAGAGGCCTCTGAACTGATCTTCAAGTCAAGGAATCCAGAAATATCTGGACACTGCTTTCTGAAGAACTTCATATCAGGCTTGTTTAACTAGGACAGAGGGATAAACAGTTTACTCCGTGTAGGCCAGAAATGAGGGTGGGACTCAGCTCAGCTCATCCTGGCAGAAACTCCAAACTCCAAACTCCAAACACCTGGAGTTTATCTGAGGCACTCCAAATACTCTGCCCTGATTGGGGGCAGGTGTTCTGGCAGACTTGCTTTGTTTAAGGAGTAATTCCGACTTAGTCCTAGCCCCCACTGGCCCACCACCTTAAGTTAATTGGACGAATTGCCCCAGGGCAAAGAACTTCAGCCACCATTTGTTTTTTCCAAGCCTTAAAGAAAAATCCACGCTGTCTAAAAAAATGAAGAAGCAAAAGAGAGCTCTCACCATAGACAGCTTTTATCGAGAGAAAGAAGGGATGACCCCAGATCCTGAGGTTCCTTTAAACAAAACCCCAGAGGAGGTTATTAAGGACCATCACTGGTCCCCTTTTCAAAAGGCCTTTCTGAAAGATTGCTTAAAGAACCTCATAAAAGAGTTGGAGGATAAATGAAAAAATAAATTGAAATCAGTGCAAGAAGGATATAATATTTTGCAAGAAGGATATGATGCCCTGCAAAAGATATATGAAAAAGACACCAATTTATTGAAAAATAAAATTAGTGAAGTGGAAAAAGACAATAATGCACTGAAAAATAAAATTAGTGTAGTGGAAAAAGAGTGCAATGAACAAAAAAATTCAATTGGCCAGTTACAAAAGGAACTTAAAAAGGTAATTGAAGAAAACAACATTTTAAAAATAAGAATTGAACAAATGCAAGTGAATGACTCAATAAGACTTCAAGAATCAGTCAAACAAAAACAAAAAAAAATGAAAAATTACGAGAAAATATGAAATATCTCCTAGTAAAAACAACTAACTTGGAAAATAGATCTAGGAGAGACAATCTAAGGATTATTGGACTTCCTGAAAGCCATGATGAAAAAAAAGAATCTAAACACTATCTTCCAGGAAATCCTGAAAGAAAACTTCCCTGAGATTGTAGAATCAGAAGGAAAAATCACCATTGAAAGAATTCACCAATCACCTCCTGAAAGAGACCCCAAAATTAAAACCCCAAGTATTATTGTGGCTAAATTTCAGGACTATGGCACCAAGGAAAAGATTCTGCTAGCAGCTAGAAAGAAAATACTGAGGATCAATAATTAGAATCACACACGATCTGTCAGCCTCCACATTGAAGGATCGAAGGGCCTGGAACCAGATATTCAGAAAGGCAAAGGAACTTGGATTACAGCCAAGAATAACCTATCCAGCAAGAATGAGCATCATCCTCCAGGGAAGAAGATGGTCATTCAATGGTATAGGTGAATTATGCCTATTTCTTTTTTTATATATATATAAAGCTTTTTATTTACAAAACATATGAGTGATTTTTCAACATTGACCTTTGCAAAAACTTTTTTTTCCCAAGCTTTTCCCCTCCTTTCCCCCCCTCCCCACCCCTAGATGACAGGTAATCTAATAAATGCTAAATAGGATAAATTATATGACAAATACAATACATGTATACATATCTATACAGTTATCTTACTGCACAAGAAACATCAAATCTAGAAAGAGAAGAAGAAAAAACAATCTAAGAAGGAAAACAAAATGCATGGAAATATTCACAGAAAGCGTTAAAATGCTGTGTTGTGGTTCACACTTAGTTCCCACAGGCCTCTCTCTGGATGTATATGACTATCATCATCGCTGAACAACTGGTTTGAATCACATCATTGTTGAAAAGAACCATGTCCATCAAAATTGATCATCGTATAGTCTTGTTGCTGTGTATAATGTTCTCCTGGTTCTGCTGATTTCAATCAGCATCAGTTCATGCAAGTCTCTCCAGTCCTCTCTGAAATCCTCCTGTTGGTCATTTCTTACAGAACAATTATATTCCATAACATTCATATACCATAATTTATTCAGCCATTCTCCAATTGATGGGCATCTTTCAATTTCCAGTTTCTTGCCACTACAAAAAGGGCTGCCACAAACATTTTTGCACATGTGGGTCCCTTTCATTCCTTTAAAATCTCTTTGGGATATAGGCCCAGTAGAAACACTGCTGGGTCAAAGGGTATGCACAGTTTGATAACTTTTTGAGCATAGCTCCAAATTGCTCTCCAGAATGGTTGGATCCGTTCACAGTTCCACCAACAATGTATCAGTGTCTCAGTTTTCCCACATCCCCTCCCACAGTTATCATTATCATTTCCTGTCA